>JAUELO010023499.1:0-10962 GCA_032357855.1 Amphibolips quercusostensackenii
GGAAATTCAAAAATTTTAATTAACTCACGGTTCAACTAATATTTACATATTGTAAAAAATATCATTGAAAATTTGTAAGAAAGTTGTAGAAAAGCGACACAAGGTAAAAAAAAATTAATAGACAAAAGTTGTGCGCCAAAACAAATCTACAAATTTTTTATTAATTTTTTTCAGGATAAGTATTTTTTGTTTAAATCGTTGAAAAAGCATTCAAAATAAACAAATTATTTTTTTGGAAAAACAACACAAGCTGCAATGAAATGTTAGTTAATAATATTTTTTATAGCAGGCGCACATTCTTAAATTATAAAAACAATACAATAAAAATACATCTGTTTCAATATCAATCCATATTATGAATTGTAATAATAAAAGTTTATTAAAATCATAATTTTTAAAATAATTTATTTATTGAAAATACAATAATCGAATATATTTTTATCAAAGACAATTTTTTTTAATCGTAATAGTTTTTCAAAATCATTGTTTGAATGAAAATAACTATAAATGTATAAAAATTGTATTAAAAAAAAATTTTTAACAGACGTGCGAGCAAACTTTGCAGAATTTATCTCAGTACTGAATAATATCTAAGTTTCCCTATATATATTTGTTAAAATTAAATATTCGATTTCTAAAAATATTTCTTCTAACTTTTATATGCACATTTTATAACAAAATTATTCAATCAGAAACACTTTTTTAAATTATTGTTATTTTAAATTGAAGTTATAATTTTTAAAATCTTTAAACATCAAACAAATTTGCGCCTTTGTTTAAAACATTTGATTATTTTATTTTCAATCAATAAATATTATCTATTGAACAAAATTTTTTTTAATAGTTTATATTTAGAAATCTTATCATTCGGAAATTTCCTAGTTCGGATATTTTATAATTCGTCAATTTTTGTCAGAAATGTTCTGATTCGGCATTTTTATATTTGTGCAATTTTATAATTTCGGGAATTTCAGCATTGTAGAATTTTTCAATGAAAAAATTCAAGAGTTTCAAAAATTTTATTTTTCTGGACTTTTCAGACGTCTTCAAAATCTTCAAATATTTTTGTGTTTTTCACAACTTGAGAAGGAACTAAAAACCAGTTTGAAACGCGTCGATACTTTATCATGAAAAATAAATTTTTACATCCATGCTGGTAATCACAAAATATATATTTCTATTTTTCATATTTCTATTTATTATTTCTATTTATGATCAGTTTCTATTTAATATTTACCTTTCATAAAATTTGAATTAAAATTTATCGATAAATAAATGTTAAATATTTTAAATTGTATCTATAATAAAATTCTTTAATCTATTTAAAATTATATACTAAATTTTAAATGCATGAATTAGCAACAATATTTACAAAAAAAAGATCACATCATATAACATATTTTTTATCTACTAAATACTCATTCTATTTCTAATCTAATGCTCGGAATATATTAAAAACTATCCACGTACTACTAAGACCTGTAAAAATATAATTATTTTTAATTATTATTAATAAATTTAAAAAAAGGTGTTCTTTAACATTTTAAATAAGCGAGCGAACGGCAGCCAATAAAGCGCCTTATGCAACGCATGCGCAGTAGAGCTGAGGGTTAGTTTTGGAAGCACTGGATTATAGTGAATGTGGCGACTTTTTGACTAGTGTCAATTGACAGTTTAAAAGCACGAAATTATCTCAGGTTCGTGTAAAGTTTATTCGATAAGGTTAATTTCCGTTGCAGCAAATCTTCTACCTGAAATCGGCGTAAGCTTCACCTTATGTTTTTTTTGTTATTTCTTTTTTATTACGAAAGATAATGTCTAAAGGTAATTTGATTCCTACAAATCAATGGTGAATTAGATCAAGTAACATTTTCTGTGAACGTCTACCGATTTTATTTTCAAGTACTATGTGAATTTTAATCAGCATAAGTTCTATTATTCATAGCTATAGTTTTCCTGTAAATAATCTATGATAAAAAGTTTTCAAGGGAAAATACGTGCAAAGATTTAATAACTGAATGAATAACGTCACGCTGACTGAAAATTGTCATCTCACTGAACCTTGCTAACAAGATGTATCTAGGTTACCATCGATGCTCGGAAAGAGGAAAATACAAATATCCTATGATAGTATATATACACAAAGCATCAAAATATTCATTAGTCAAGATATTTTCAACATTTTTTGATAATCAATCGTTTATACATTTGAAAAAAATCAGAATCTTTAATCTGTTTTTCACCAGCCTAGTTGTCCTCAATTCGATTGGTAAGTGCAAAATAAATTAATACGAGTGTTATCAGTAAAGTTATTTTAGGTGTACCACGAAGCACGAAATTCTCCGATTTCAAACTTGATTCATAAATTCATTAGGTAAGCTCATAGATAATTAGTGAATTTATTCACAGAAATCCCACCCCCCAACCCGGATCCTGGCCCTCCTCTGGTTATTTAGACATGGGTCCGCTTTCAAAAACCCTTTTGGGTCATTTTGACCCCCGTGGGGTGACTAACAGGTGATTAAGAATAAAAGCTTGTAAAATCCTTCTTTTTGAAAATACATTTTTAAAATCATTGATTTTTGACTTTATTACTGGAAAAATGTATTTCCTGACTTGAAAAGAATGTAGCCTCAAATTTTCTACTTACACACATTATTTGTCCTATCTGCGACGATATGAAACATACGAAGATTAAAGTTTACACAAGGATAATTGTAAAATAAGGAAGAGAATCTAGAATGTAATTATAATGATCAGGTTTAACTGTCTTATCTATAAGTCGTTTTATTCAACACTGAATTACGAAATAACTATTTTCTTTTTTCAATTCATTCATAGAACATATAATACTTTTTCTTCGTATAAAAAAGTTGAAAATGTTATTTTGCAGTATAAATTCATTTAATAAAACTTTTTTTAATTGTACAAAATATTATGAAAAACTCGGATTTGTTTAAGAGATTTAAAAGATATTTAGGACTTTTAGAAGTTTGAAAGAAATAAAAAAATATTTTATGAATTTTAAAAAACGTTTTCAAGTTTTAAAATATTTTTAATCTTTTTAAATCTTTTAAAACCATTAATAATATTCTGAACCAACTTAAATTTTTTTTAATTTTGAAAAATCTTTTAGAATCATAAAAATGTCCACAAATCATCTCTTAAAATAAATACTAAATCATTTTAAATTTTCCAGAAATCTTATTATCACTACCAGTAATTTTTTGGTTACCGCTACCGGTGAGGTAGCAAAATATTAATAACCGAATTATTTCCCAATTTAAGTAGGTCATTTACAAATAAAATTTTCTCTTATATAAATACTGTTAGCAAAGGTTCAGAAATAAATTATACATTTTCAATTACCTTCTGTCCACAAGATTGAAATTTTAAATCACTTAATTTTAAACAATTCAGATTACAAATTTTGGGCTTTTAAAAATTACACTGATTAAAGACAGTTGTAAAATATCAAAGACTAGAAAAACATTTTTACTCATTCAAAATGAAGGTGTGATTTCGAACAATTACAACTTAAAACCAATTTAGTTAATAAAGTTATTGTTTGATTTAATAAATTAGCAATTTCTAAAATTTAAAGACTATTATGTCTACAACTCTTTTTTAGTACTTTAGAGGTGTTTTTCAAATTTGTAAGCCAAAAAATTTAAAGTTTTCTATTTTAAAGAACTTTCAATCTGCAATATTTTAATTTTAAATCTGCTGATTTTTATTTATCTAAATCCAAAATTTCTTGCTTTTTAAAATAACTCTTATTGAATTAGTTTAATTACACCAGCTGAAAGAAGTTTAAAAATATTAAAAGACTAGAAAAAAATTTTTCACTATTATGTCTTTAAATGAAAAAAAAAAATTTATTCAATGTTCACTGATTTAAAATTAAGGTGGTTAATTAAAAAAAATTACATCTTGAGAATAGTTTAATTAAAAGAGATGATATTGTTTGACTTAGAAGCTTGTCAATTTTCAAATTTGGAACATGTATGTGTCAACAACTTTTAGTTTTTGTACTCTAAAGGTCTTTTTTATACTTTGAAGCATCACCATTTAAAATTTTTTTACTTTAAGGAAGTTTTAGTCTACAGTAGTGTACAAACAATTTTTCTCTGAAATTTATTCAATTTAACTGCTAAATACAATTTTTAAGACTATGTGCTACAAGCAAAAATCAAACATTTTTTTATTGCAAAATTAAAGTCAAAGCTATTTAGGTTCGCACTTTTAAATTGTGCGAAAAATCGCGGAGCCAATAAATGCTTATTGCTTGCACATGCGCACGAACTTTAAGATCGCTGCCGGCTGTCACCGTCATATTACTAATATGGCAGTTAACGGATACAAGAAGCTTTTCTGGTAAATTACGACGATTAGCCCGCTACTTGTCAGGAAGCTACAATACAAGTAACAATTCCTCTTATAACATGTGATCACTTAGGGACTTTTCACGATAGTAACAAGTTAGCTAAGAAGTGTATCATGGTTAAGTAAACGGCAATGTACCCAGAGGTAGACCGCAAAAAGAATGGTTAGAATGTGTGACTGAGACACTATTTCGAAAAGACTTGAGAAGCCATAGAAACACAAGAGCTTGCATGAGAAAATGCGTGTACGTGATGGAAGCGAAAGAAGTGTGCCAAGACAGGAAAGTGTAGCGACAAATAATTTATCAGAAATACATAAAGATAAGTGCAAGTGGAGTGAATGACGCCTGACACTAAAGACCTTGAGTACTAACGGGCTCAAGTAGGAAGCTTTGCATGATGAATTTGTGTGGCATTTTACTTGGGGTAATCGCTAGAGATTGATCAGCAACCTGAATCGAAGTAGTGTTTGCGAATCGATTTATAAAATCTTTACCCCATCCCCCCCTTCATTACTCCTATCCTAACCGAGTGAGTCACGCCAGCCTTGTAAGAGAAATGGCCTAATAATATAATGATAATAATAACATTAAAGGGCAATAGGGTAATGGTCAACAAACAAAAATTCCTTATAGACACTAAACTCAAGCCGAATCAACATGCTATATCTCCCAACCTCTCCCTTTTAGTTTAAGAGTTAAAAATGAAACATTGATCCATTGCTATTTGATCATACAGGATTAAGCTCCCAAGGCGGGAAATTTACTAAATGTCTTCAGCCCGGGGCTCAGTGCACATCCTCATCTGATCGTTTAACCGGATCTATGCGGCGTAAGTTATTATTTATAAGTAATTCGTCACAAGTATGTTAATGACAAAATCAAATTTAAGTTTGCTCAAAGTTACTTTAACTGTAGCGTCCCTCCGTTTCATTCTTGAAATATAATTAAACAATGCAAGAAATGACTAAACATTAAAAAATTTCCAAAAATCTCTTTCTTTGTTCTTTTTACAAGCATATAAATAAAAAGATTTTCAAGAGTAGTCTCAGTTAGTAAAGTTATGAACAGGAAGAATTGTAGATAATAAAGTTGAAAACTCCCAAGTTTAAAGGATACCATGACAGAAGCTAATTAAATGCAAAACAAACATTTAAAATAATTGAAAATGTAAAACTAAATAAAAAAGTTACTAAAAAGACAATTTCCAAATAAAAAAAAAAACGATAAACAGACTACTGCTTGGAAAGAAAATGACTTTTTTGGTTTAAAATAATGTACATCCCACCAATATTGACTGATTCAGACGCAAAATATTTAAAAAGAGGTAGTGAAATTTCAATAAAACTTTATTTTGATGATTTTATTTTATGATTGACAGCTTATATTAAAAATGTATAAAAATTCGCATCTGCGGATCAAAACCAACTGTAACAAATAAAATATTTGTTTAATTTAAAGAACGAAATTTGTTACAATACATTTTGTTTGACCTGAACATAATCCATTTAAGTCTAAAAAATAATTATTCAACTTCAACATTTTTCTAATTGTTAAATATCATAGCCAATAGTATTATCAACCGATTAGCATAAAGCAATTTAAAATCATTAAATAACCAGTAAAAATCAGTAAATTAATAATCAGATCGTCAATTATGAGTTATTTTTTAACTAAAATTCATTGCATGGTATAAAATAAAATCCATTATCTGAAAAATAGTCAAGTATACCAGGAACAAAAAAATGATTACAAAGTATAAAACAAGATTGCTTATATCATTATATTCATATATTATATTTAATATTGTAAAAACTAATAATAAGATCAATTTATATCTCAAATTAAAGAATAAAATTTTAAAAATAAAATGAATAATGACGCGAAAGTGTAAAATAAATTTTAAGTATTCAAATTAAGTACAAATATTTTCCATGATAGGCAAGTTTGTGCTCTTTAGTGACGAACTTATTTCAAGAAATTATTTTGCACAAGAATCTATGTATGCTGAATATATATAAATTTTAATACAATAGAAAACACTTTTACTTAAATCAGACACCGAAGATTTTTGTATCGTAAAATAAAAAGTAATCTTTCAGTTTCAAATACTTTCTAATTATTGAAAATCAACGAAAACTAATTTAATTCTAACCTTTTCCATATCTAATTTTCAAAATAGATAAAAAATACATTTTTCATCAGGCTGATATGCTATCTTTCTTCTATTGACAGAAACTTTACGAAAATGTTGGACAGGAAAAATAGTTTTTTCATGGTTTGAAAATTTGGTTTAAAATCAATTATATTTAGGTGTCATGCAGACTGTAAAGTTTTCTATTGGTTCAACATAGGATGAATTCAGCTTTTTGTCAATTCAGTATTTAAACACGACGACATATTAAAAATTTATGGGTCCCCAAAGAAAATCCCATAAGCTGCAAATTTGATACTTACGTTAAATATTGCAGTTCGTTACGATTTTTCAAAGTTCTTTCCAATCAATAATCATTAATCAGTAACATACAATTACCCAGTGATTTAGCAACTAATTATTAACTGCAGAAACAGTATCACTCTGCTTAAACATTTGCTTTTTTCAGCTAAGTCACGAAATGAACGTATTTTCTAGATGTTATGAGTACTCAAATCAATCAGGACAATAAAATGATTTTAATATTTTTAAGTAGCTAATTTGTTTTTTTTTCTAAACCTCATGTATCTTTCAAGAAATTTGGTATGAATTTTTAAACGCTGAAATTCATCCAAAACTTTTCCCCCATATTTCGCATCATTTGTCTCAAAATTTGAAATTTTGACTTTCTTCATACTACTTTTGCCAAATAGAAGGTAAATGAAGAGTGCTATAAAAAAATTGTTTAAATACGTTTTGTAGCTCTTTTTGAAAGCTCATTTCTTTGTAGAAATTCCTTCCGTATCTCATGCCGTTTAGTTCAAAATTTTAATTTTTGATATTCTGCACAGTACTTTGGATAAATAAAACCAAAATGAAAAGTTCTGTCAAAAAATAGTTTTAACAAATTTTTTGGGCAATTTTAAAAGCTATAATTGCTCTTTAAGACTTTTTTTCGTATTTCGCCTCGTTTGGTTTAAAATTTAAATTTTGGAATTTTGCATAGTATTTTCAATGAATAAAACCAAATTGAAAAGCACTGTCAGCAAATGCTTAAAGTTATTATTTTTTTTGTCTCCCTTAGGAAAATAAAGTAAAGGCCTCTAATAACAAAAACAAATTTATTGTCATTTCTCGATTGAAATTTTTTTTTAAGTTATTGATACTAACTCTTTTTAATAGAAAGAAAACTAAAATTAAAAAAATTTATGTTTATTTTTAACCTTCATTTGAAATCTTCTTTCTCAATTTCAGCGGAATTGATTAGAATTTACTTAGCTTGTTTTGAATTCTTTGAAATTTAGTTATATTAATTCAAACACTCTTGAATTTGAAATTTAAAATGGCATCTCAAAACTACTTTGGAAAGGTTATTCATAATTTCGAAAATACACATAGAAGGGCAATGAGAGGATGAGGCATACAAAAAAAGAATGTTTCGTCACTAATCCCTTGTAGAATCAACATGAAACATCTTGTGACCTCTGCCGGTTAGTGTAAGAATAAGGAATTAAACGCTAATACATTGCTATTTGTTTTACAGAATTAAGCTCGCAAAGCGCAGGTAGTCCGCGTTTAACCCTGAGCTCATCGACACTAACCTCACCTCTGCTCACACCTGTATCTTCGAACGTTCCTTTGCGGAGTAAGTTGTTATTTATAAGTACAGTAAAGCCTTGATAACTCGAACCTCTATAATTCGAATTTTCGATAATTCGAACTTTCTTTTCGGTCCCGGCTGAAATTCGATGTTTTTCATGTTAATGTTTCTCAATAATTTGAATTTTTCGATAATTCAAAGTATAGTTTAATCCTCGCCGTGACAATAACCTCTATAATTTGAAGTACGGCAGTAAGTAACTAGCATACTTCGAGAAACTCATATTTATAACCTAGTCAATTGCACGTGATTGGTCCATTGTGAGCGGTGGGGGTTGACGCGTGCAAGAAGGGTGGGGCTGCTAATATAAATTAAGGCTGTGTGATCGTGTGGTTCTGTCTTAAATGGGACTCAGACCTCAACACTTATGAGACTATGAAGAAAATAAAGTATATTACATTATCTTTGTGTGATAAAGTAAAAATCATTCAATGTGTCGAGAAAGGGGTTAAAAGAAAGGAGGACGTTGCTGCTGGTTTTGAAATACCTGCCAACATTCCGACTTCTATTATTAAGAACAAGGAGAAGATTTTGGCTGCTGACGATAATCAATGTTTCCAACCGGGTCGAAAGCGAATAAAAACATCTTACTTGCCACTGTTGAAAACATCGATGGTGGAATGGATAAATTCTGCTCGAAACCAGAATGTACCCTTATCTGGTCCTCTAGTGCAAGAGAAAGCTGAATTTTTTGCAGCTCACTTGGAATACAATGATTTTAAAGCTAGCTCTATGTGGCTAGAAAAGTTCAATAATAGGAATGGAATTGCGTACAGGACATTAAGTAGCGAAAGTTCTTCTGTTTCAGAAGAGGACTGTGAAAAGTTCCTAACTGGCATCTTGCCTATTTTGATAGAAATTTATGCAATAGAAGATATTTTCAATGCAGATAAAACGCGCCTTCTTAGAAGTGTTTACTTACTTACTTAAAATGTTTAGATACTTGTCATGGTGGAAAGAAGAGCAAAGATCGTATTACTGTTATGGTCTGCTCTAATATGTCTGGTACAGAAAAACTGAATTTATTGGTAATAGGCAAATCAAAGAATCCACGATGCTTGAAATAAGTCAAGACTTTACCAGTGCTTCACAAAAAACAATACAAAATCTTAGATGGCCAGTTCAGTATATGAAGACTGGCTTCATAAATTTGATCGCAAGTTTTAAAGAGAAAATCGAAAAGTTCTTCTATTGGTGGATAATTGTCTGGCCCATACAAAAGTCTTGATTCAAACACTAAAGGCTGTAAAGGTTGTTCAATTACTACCGAATTTGACTTCTAAATTGCAATCAATGTATCAAAGAATCATCAAGAACCTTAGAGTTGAATACCGAAGGAGAATTATAAGAAGATTGCTCAAGGCTTCGAATGAGAAAATAGAAGTGCCTGATTTGGATTTGTTGCATGCCATTTTTGACTTGAACAAAGCTTCGTCAGACGTCGAGAGTAAAACAATTGCTAATTGCTATTGAAAGGCTGGTTTTGTGAAAGCTGAGGTTAAAACTGCTGCCATAGACGAACAGAATGGACATTCTGCGTATGGTACTTCTGGAGAGTGGATTTACCTCCAAGGGAAAATAGGAATTACAGATGTAACCTTTAGAATTATTTTAATAATACGAAAAATAACTAAATAATTTATTCAATCAATTATTAAAAATTAAAAAATTTACAAGAACTTTCAGCCTTTGTTTTTCTTTCATAAACCCACAAATAGTGACCGATTTGGACGCAGAAAAATTTGAAAAAAGTGATAAAAGTATTTAGTTAAACCTATGTAATGTAATATTAAATCTATATACATTTTACGGTTGAAAGTTCAACCGATTTTTAAAATATTCACTTTTTCAGCTCAGCAGCTTGACTCTTTTCTTCAAAACTTATCTTATTTGTATGGTAGATATGTATTAATTTTGTCAAAATAATTATTTACACTGATAATGTGAAGAGTTACCCTATTTTTCCTGTTTTGAGCTTTTTCAATGTGAAGTGTCTTTTCTATAAACCGGTGATTGTTCAAAATTGTTAAAGGTCAAGTGTCCAGTCTGCGAAAATTCAAATAATGTTTATGTATTTCAGCTACATTAGTTGCAGCTAAAGATACACATATGATCCCATTCAGTATTGAAATAAAACTGGCGAATGGACTTTGCTTCTATGCAGACAACATCAACCGTGCTACCACACAAATTATACCCACCTGGCTGCAACATAACCAACACTCCAGAGAGTCTCGCGCTTTTTTAGAATTCTCAAACAACCCATATGCGGAGACAGAAATCCACAGGAATTTTGCTGTAACCACTGTAACTTCAACTGATAAAATAATCGCTCGCATACGTCTAGGAAAGGCAGTGTATTATTTCGCTGAATTTTTTGAAGTGTATACAAGAAAACATTATCCTGGCTATAAACCTAATCCATTTACACAGCCAAAATTAGATTTCATATATATTACTTTGCCAATGGGTGAGACCCAGGGCGAGACTAGTGTTCTATATAGATCTCGTCTAGAACATACATATAACATACTCAGTAGGTTTTTGTAGACCACTATGCTGCAAACATTACTTTTATTCCGATATATTGAGCGCTGGTTTGAATTATCCTTCCTGAAATGTAGATGTGCGATAAAAAGTAAAACATATTATGTCTGACTGCATTTTTATTTCATTATTAAATATAAAAAAGGGTGAAATTCGTTTTTAGACGAATATGCTGGAAAACCTTTCTATTAGTCCAATTGATTAAGGAGATGGCTCCAACTGACTGTCGTGTCATGT
>JAUELO010023515.1:0-10962 GCA_032357855.1 Amphibolips quercusostensackenii
AATCCTTTTAGTGATTCTTTTTAACACAAGAATCACAGAATGGTGATTCACACTCTTTTCAGAAAATTCTGGTCCTTATAGGACAATGCGAATAGACTTTGCGTGGATTTTGATGAGATATTCTGTGTGTTTCACATTTCACCTGACCTTTTGTCATGTAGCTCTTAGCTATGGATACTGCAAATTCTTTTTTTTCAACTTGATTCTTGCCATCTCCGGCAGCATTGTATATCACGAGAGCATTCAGAATGGAGGTCTGGATCAGTCTTATAAACACGACCCAAGTCCATTTTTTCGAACGAATGTTTGGAAGCACATTACTGCAGTGTCCGTCACAGAGATCAACTCTGATTAAGCATCCCGACGGAGACAGGATTCTACCACGTCCACGCCGTTGTCTTTGGGTTACGCTGAGCTTAGAATGTCTAAATCGTGAACAGAGACTTCGGAAACATCGCAAGTACAGAATTTTGATGAAACTAGACAGATTTTGAAATTTTATGTCTGCCATATTGGATCCGCTATATGAAATTCTAAAAATCGAATTTAAGATTCGTAATCAGCGACCTCGAAAACCCTCGAGTGCAGAGTCAAGCGAAAATCGTACTTTTCAAAATTTCATGTTCGCCACATTGAGTCCGCCATTTCGAATTTAAAAATTCTGATGTTAAATTCATAATCAGCCACTTCCGAAGACCCAGAATACAGAGTTGTGCAAAAATCGTAGAGTTTCCAAAATTACATATCCGCCATATTAAATCTGCTATTTTGCGAAGGGTATGGCCATTTGAGATCGGTGAGGCAAGTTTTTTCTTGCAGTTAAACTATGCTGATCACCGTAGAGAATAGTTAGGATCGAGTCCTTATACTCTTTTGTCTTGAAAAAAATTATGACCAAAAATTTTCGATTTTTTGGTACTTTTCTCCAAATTTGGCGCTATATGGGATTTCCTACTGACTGTAGGCACAATAACTTGTAAAAAAATGAGCAGGTTAAATCAATATTTGGCACACTTCTTTTATGGTCTAAATAAAAAAAACGAGTTCGTTAACTAGCTATGTTACATAAATATTTAAAAAATAAAAATATTTCGAAAATTTTTGAGAACACTTTGTTCAATATAAAAATTCTATGTGCAGTCATAAATGAGAATTAAAAGGATAAACATTTTATTTTCATGACTTTCTTCAATAAAAGTGAAATTATAAGAGTTATAGTATTTTCAAAATTCGAAGAAACAAAAAGAAAAGCAAATTTTGACCAAACAACGCACGATATGAAAAAAGTCAAGGAAAGAAAAACGTTGCTATTTGAAAGCCCTACAAGACTTTCATAATAAATTTTTTTGTTAAAAAAAAATTGAAAATTGAAATTTTTGATTGCACAAAAAATTATAAAAAATAAAAAATTTCATTTTAGAGTAAAATTATGCTAAGTACAAAAAAAATGATAAAAAAATTATGCAAACGAAAAATATCTATAAATTTGTTATTTATCACTTTTTGATAGGACGCGTAGTTTTTGCTTTATTTATAAAAAGGCAACATTAAAAATAAAAAAATGTCTGTCGTATGTAGTTTGGAGGCACGATAACTTAAAAAAAAGATCAGATTGGATTAAGCCTTGGTACACTTGTTTAAAGCCTAAAGGAAAAGTACAAGTTGGTTAGTATTTTTGATAAAAATTCAAAAAGCGAGCACATTTTGAAAATTTTTGAGAGCATTTTTTATGAAATAAAAAAATTTTTATGTACAGTATTAGTAGCGCTCAAAAGGACGGATAATTTATCCTAATGACTTTTTTCAATGAAAAGAAAATTTTTAGAGTTATAGCATTTTCAAAATTCAAAGAAATAAAAGAAAATCAAAATTTCAAGTCAAATAACTCACAGTATGAAAAATTGGAAAGGAAAAAAGCGTTGCTTTTCAAAGCCCTAAGAGACAATCATAACCAATTTTGAAATTTTTCTGAACAATTGAAAATTTAAATTTTGGATCCGAAAAAAATAATGAAAAAGCCAAAATTCCATTATGCGGTTAAGCTATGCAAGATACCAAAAAAATGATAAGACAAAAATTGTGCAACTAAAAAAAGATCTACAAATTTGTGAATAACCACTTTTTGATAGGACGCGTAGTTTTTACTTTATTTCTAAAAAAAAAACTTTAAAAATAAAAAATTTTTATTTTTTGAAAAAATAAGCTACGAAAAAAATTAAAAACATACGTTATTCACCGAAAAAATTACAAATTTGTTATCAATCATTTTTTAGCAGGATGCATAGTTTTTGTTATAATTATAAAAAATGACAATACAAATGAACAATTAATTTTCATATGACTCAGCGTTCTTTTTTTAGGTTTAAATATAGTTTTCTATGATTGGAGCAAACACTATTTGACCAAACATGAAATTTTTGATTTTTTTGTAGCATTTTTAGTAAGTAAAACCAAGGCTTGAGGAATAAAAAGTTTTTCTTTGAAGTTTAAAAGAAGTGTGAAAAATGCAAAGCATTTCGATAAGGTTATAGTTATATCAAAGATTATCGTAGTCATGCAGAAATTTTGCCGTGTATGAAAATGTACTTTAAAAAATTATTGTTATGATATAAATGATCAGATAATTATATGAATACATGTAAAAAATTAAAAAATTTAATGTAAAATAAAAACAAATTTTAAAATTGCTTTAATCTTAGAAGTTTTGATAATTTCATAACATTTGCAAGTAAATATGTTTTTTCTATCTAAGCCGAGCGCAAAGCGTGAGGCAAACATTATTCGAGCGCGTAGCGCGAGATACATTACCGAGATACATTACATTATACAACAGACGCGCGCCCTAGGCGCGCTCAATCTTGCGAGCGAAGGGAGCCGCGCGCGAAGAATGAGACGAGAATGTGCCCGCGTAGAGGGCAGATTTTTTAATTATAAAAACAACCTAATAAAAATACGTGTGTTACAATACCAACGCATATCAGGAATTGTAATAACATAAATTTCATGAAATGATAGATTTTCTGAGATACTTTAGAATGAAATTAAATACAAAATAAGAAACAAATATTGAAGCGATTATTAGGAATAAAATTTGTTCTTTATTTTGCAATATCTAAACAAGCAATCCTATGCCGAGGAACAGTAATAAATGTAATATATACTTGACATAATAGTGTTGAACATAATGTAGAAAAGTTTGCACTTTGGACTATATCGAGTGCGAAGCACAAGATACGTAATAAAAATGTGTCTGTAAAAGCCGAAAGAGCTTTACCAAAAGACAAATTGATGAGAATGTGTTTATTTAAGCCAAAGGAGCTTTAACAAAAGAGAATTAACAATCATCAAATTGAAGTTCTTAATGCTTTGATCTTTAATTTTTAAAGCTTTGTGCACAAATGTGTGGAAAATACAAGGACCAAGCGCATAGCGCAAGGTAAATTCATTATCAAACGCGAAGCGCGAGGTAAATATATTATCGTGCGCGAAGCACGAGAACCGACAGTCGCGCGCCCTAGCCGTGCTTAAACTTGCGAGCAAAGCGAGCCGCGCGCGCATTGCGCGATGAGAATGTACCCGTGCAGCAGGCATTTTCTTAAATAATGTTTTAATCAGACTTCGGAGTACAAATGAAACTGTCATATACATTTTTTATTCCTTACATTTATATGCATGAGGGGCCATCCATAAATGCAATTTTATGAAAATTTTAAGAAAGCATCCGCTCCCCTGTTTTAATCGCTTTTTTTACTTTTTCCCACAGGTTTTGACCATTATGTAATACTATGTTGTCCCCCTTTTCTCCAAAATGGGTAACTTACTCAAATTATTTATTTATTTAGTCAGAAAACGAAAAAGTAGCGCAAATAAAAATCAGCAACAAAGATTATTTGATTTCTAGTCAGCCTAAACCTGTGATAAATATAATTTTAATCTAAGATTAAGAAAAACGTACTAGAGTAAACGACTTGACGTAACCGTAGAAACAAGAAAATAAATGGCCGAAAACAGCAAGCCCTTTATTATCTTTTTCATTTGTGATTCTGATAATTCGTTAGAGTAGTTCTTACTAACGTAATATACACATAATAAGCGTAATGTGTATAGTTTTTTAAAGTCAACAGTGTGACGTGCAATAAATCCTAGCATCTTTAAACCTTTAGCGATACAATAATGAATATGCTGGAGGAAAGCGATTTTATCAACTAAAAATATTCTAAGGTCACGCATTACATGAAAAATTTCGAGGACAGACATGTCTATCGGTTACTCGAATTCAACAGGATGTATTGCTCGCAAAAGACGCATCGTTTTTCACTTAAAAATATTCAGTCATTTTATTTTACAAACATCACAGATACAAGGCGATAATATCTTTTTAAACTGCATCAACGTCATCAATAGATGCAATGATGGTGTACATTTTTAAATCATCAGCAAAAAGTAGGGCCATAACTTCACAACAAGCCGCTAGTCGGTCAGTTAAGTATCAAACTATACCAGTAAATTACCATGAATTCCAAAAGCCTTTAGTTTCTGAATCAATCTTATGTGATTGACCTGGTCAAGAGCACGAGAAATGTCAGTGTAAATCACATCAACTTGCTTATTACCGTCATGCTCCTTCGCAATAAACTTAGTGTATAAAGTAAGGTGAGTGCAAACTGGCTAATGAGAAATAATCCCATGCTACTCCACGACAACAAAATTTTTACACCAAATTAAATGTTTATCTATCAAGATAGTCTCAAACATTTTCGATATTGTTTTTGTTACATTTATCAGTTGATAATTTTTGACGTCCGATTTATCATCTGCTTTGTAGATTGGAACATCGTAACTAGATTTCCATTGAGATGGATAGAAACTGACATATAAAGACTTAGTAAAAATGTTCCAAATTGTCCTAGAGATTGCGCAGCAGCAGTTTCGATAGAAAATAGGATGTATGCCGTCGAGACTAACACCTTTATGACAATTAATTGTATAATTAAACGAACTTACCTACAAGTGAAGTTCGATTGTAATTGCATAAGCGCCTTCTTCAAATAGATTAACACGTAGTCCCTCAACTCTGGGTCAGACATGCTACAACTTGTAAGCTGAAGACCTAAAAAAAAAAAAAAAATTAGGGGCGCGCGTCGCCGGCGCCCTGTCAGATGCAAGTTTGATTATTTTTTCAATGTATATTACAGCAATAATTAGGGGTATAATACAATTAGAAAATTAAAATATAAGGACAAGGTGGGTTTAATCTATTCGAATGAGGCGCTGATACAATTACAATCGAACTTCACTTACAGGGAAGTTCGTTGAATTGTGCAATTGTATTTCGCGCCCCTTCCTGTAGATCAACACGTAGATGTTGAAAGCAGCTGACATCAATTTTGAAAAAGCAAAAAATTGACAGAAATTTCATACAAAAAAAGGAAATATTTAATGACAAACCAACGTTTCTGTCGAACTTGAGCACACAAAAAAGATTAGTCAATCAAACTAGCTATCCAGAATGGACGTATCGAAACTTAATCTATCTTGCACAATAGGCCACTTGTGAAACATTTCAAAGGTTTGAAAAATTTTAATTTACCCTGCATCTTTCCTAATGACCTCTAGGTTTACCCCAAGCCCGTCAGCTGCTGATGTGGCAGCATGACGGGTGCTGTGAGCGGAAAAAAACTGTCGTATCAATGCCGCATTTCGTTAATGTCGTCTCAACCTATCGACATAATATATGTGTAGAAGCTGCTTTATAAGGCTTCCTAAACAATATGAATAAATTTTTGATTTGACTTTCGCCACAGACTTGACAAGAGTAAACAAGGCTCTATTATCAATGCAGCACAGATTTTTCAACCCTGTGATAAGGTAAAATTAGGGTCGGTTGTGGTTGATTTTTTTCTGATCTTTCAAGCTTCTCAGGGATTTAAATTTAAATAGAGGATGTTGTTTTTCTAACGTTGTCAACATTTATAAGTGCAAAAGTCTGTATTCTATGGCATGTCACTATAGCAAGAATCATTATAAGCTTCATTTAAAAATCCTAAGAATTAAATTCCTTGTTTTCTAGTTTCAAAGAAAAGTAGTCGATAACAACCTTAGCGTCCCACGTATATTCATATCTTAGCCACCCTGGCCTCATACTACAAATATCCCTAAAAAACCTTCGAATTCTTGAATCGTTGGTGGCTTGAGAGTTTGTTATCAAAGAAAGTGCAGATCGAGTGCAGTTGATGGGACTATACAAAGATCCTTTCTCGAATTCCTTAGTAAAAAAATTTAAAATATTTGCAACTCCTGGCTGAAAAGGATCCAAAAAATTTTTCGTAGCAAAGTACCACCATTTTTCTAAGGCAACGTTGTAGATATTCATTGATGACTCCCGAAGAGAAGCAACAGATATTTCTAAAGAAGACTCAGGAATTTCTTAAAGTCTCAGTGCTTGTCGGATAACCTTTCGACCACAAGGGTAGTTTCCCTCCAGAGCATATAGGGTTTCCTATTAGAAAATGTTAAAAGGTCTTCTTTAGGCTAAAAATAAATTGGTTCCTGGTGAAGCATTGACTGAAAAACAGGGCATCAAGGTAAGGTAGGCTAATCTGAAACCGCAATAATTTTGTTAGTGTTTTTTGATTTAATTTTATTTTAAGCTTTTAGAATTATAGCAAATGGTGGAAAGGCATGTAAGAAGAACTTCTTCCTTGAAAAAGTGAAAGCGTCAGCTGCTACTGAGCCAGGGTCTTTCTTTCAGGAAACGTGATATTTGCACTTTGCATTGGAACGACTAGGAAACAAATCAACCACCAGGTCACCAAAAACTTCAATTATTTTTCTGAAAGCAAAGTCTGCTAACACATATTTCGTTTCTGGTTCAAGTCTCGTAACTCAATGTCTGACTCAATATTTTCCTTGAAGCTAATGCAGGAAGCAAATATCCATAATCGGCATGCCTTGCACCATTCCCTAATCACTCTCGCTATATTCTTAAGATGAACATACTGGGTACCTCCCGTTCTATTAATATGACAGATGGCAGTCGTGTTATCTATTCTCAAAAGAATTTTACATGATTTTGAATGCTTGGCAAAAGAGTTAAGACCAAAGAATGCAGCCTCAAGTTCTTAAATATGAATACTTAAAACCTGTTCCTCCTTTTTCCAAAAGCCATGAGATATTTGAGAACCGCAAGTATCTATCTAACCAGTTAGAGAAACATCCTAAAATATCTCGATGGTGAATTTTGCTTTCTTTATGGACTTGTATCTCGTTAAAATATGGCGTTTTCACCACGACAAATCCTTTGGGTTGATATATAATCTAATGTGCGCACCTTGCATTGCGATGTTTATTTAATTTTCTGCACCTGATTGAGGACAGCAAGCCTCTTGGATTCAGGAAGCTATAAAGCCATTCGTGACGAATTAAACATTAAACCTAAAAATTTACGGATGTTAATTGGGACTGTCTGACTTTTCTTCTCGTTATAAACAAAGCTCAGTTTCTGTAATGACTTTTTGGTCGCAATTAAATTTTGTAAACAGTCAGAATATGTATTTAGGTAATTATTGGACAAAAAACCAAACTTTCTGAGAAAAAAGACTACCGGCCTCAAAAGTTTTGTGAAAACATAAGGAGCTGTACGAAGACCAAAGGGTACGCACGTAAATTCATTAGTTATACCGCCAAACTCAAATCTCAGGAATTTTCTGTTACTTTCGTCAACCGAAGTTAAATGAAAAGCATTCTTTAGGTCTTAGGTTACCATAAAGGAGTCCTTACTTATTAATTTGATTGCTGTTTTATGATTCTCAAGTTTTAAATATTCCGTGAAAATAAATTTATTTAATTCTTAAATACTCAAAATTAATTTGTTACTACCGTCTGATTTTACAGCCTTTTACCCCTTTACAAAATGCCTTAATCTACTACCAACATTACTTACTGAACCTAATCCTTCTTCCTGAAATTCTTTGTCATGAGCTCGGTTGAGATGGTTTTGGCTAAAACAATTGATTCCTTTGAAATTATTGTCGATAAGTCAATCACTTCTTCTGCCTGCTTTACACCTTCGAATTTCGCGCTCATTGATGAGGCAGGCTGCTTAAGTTTTTTGAATTTTTTTAGGTGCAGCCTTCTTAGGATTAAGCGCAGTCGACGTTCGTTCTACGGCTTGGACTGATTTAACGTTTTCGACAAGGTCCTTTTCAATTTCTCATTTATTAGGAATGGTTAAATTCAGCGAGTCTTTGTGAGGTCGTTCACAAAGAGAAAAAGTAAGACTCTTCCTAATGTTAGTGTTTTCATGTTAAAGATCAATGAGATTCCGACAAGAATTGCTTGAGGATTCCAAAAGAGCAGTGTCCTCCGCATTGTTTCAAACAAAAATGATAGAAATAGACTTACAGATCGCAGCTATAGAAACCATTAAATTTTCTTAGGTTTGTACAGTTTTCTTATTTCTCTTGAAAAAGAATAAAAGTAGAAATAAATGATTGATTAACACTTTGTATAAGAAAGGAACATCATCTGTTTAGTGTCATTATTATAATTCTCACCATTATTCAAATTTTATTAAAGAAACTTTAATATTCAATGATTATCCTCTACTACTTATTGTGATTAAATAACTTTCAAAATGAAATGTAGCATATCAGTATACAACCAAAGCCTTCTAAATTATTGATATGTTTTTTTAGTTCAAGCTCTCGGGCTTCTCAGCTGGTTGATTATTATGACCGTCCTTAATTAATTCAAATTTTAAATGTATTGTTTGTTGCTGTTGTCGTTTTACGCACGAGTTTAAACAATTTATTTAAACTTTGACATAAATAATATGGCATTTTAATAACGATATCATAAACCTCAGCAATCTTATATCCTTGAATTTTTATTTTACAAAACAGACTCGGAAATGGCACTAAACGTTGTCAAACATATATTTTTTTAAACGTTATCTTTGCTTAAGCTTTATGTATGGAAAATAAAAAAAAATAAAAATTTCGACCTATTTCTGAAATGAGACAAAAGCATTTAATTCAGAGCAAAAAATACACCTAAAAGACTTTCATTTATGTTAAACATGAAAATAAATTTAGGTTCGGTACAAGAGAAACTAAAAAAATTTAAATAAAATTATTTTATTCACAATTTCAATTGAATCAATAGAATGCAAACGAAAAAGAAGGAAAAAATTAAGCAACATGTTTTTATTGTATTTACTGGATTTAGTTGCATATTTTTCTTATTTAAAAATATAATTTTTTATCTAGATTTGGATAAAAATATCAACTGCTGATAATTTACCGTACGACATTACTATTATTATGTTGAGGAACAAAAAACATTGACTTTTTGACATAGCTCAAATTGTTAATAAGGTTTGAATTCAACTTCGAAGTACAAAAGAAAGTGTATTCCTTATTTCACGATATTGTTGACACACCCCCAACCATGTAACAAATTTTTCCTATATTTTCCCGTAGTTTTTCTCTATTATGTAACACTAAGCTAGACCTTCCCTTTTTGCCCGAAATGATTTCCTGAATTTATGGATTGTCCCTAACAGCTCGTACTTTTGAATTTTTGGAAAAAATTATTTTTTTTTTCAAAATCAAGAGAGTAACTTAGAAAACAAACGCATAATAAGGTCCAATAAATATAATTTGGAAAATGATAACTGCAGTCTCACAATTGGCTTATTTTGTATTATAAAAGAGCTCTTTTACAACGTATGGATGAAGATTCAAACATAATATGAGATAACGCTTTCAAGTGTAAATAATATTTATCACTTAGTGTTTTGTCAAACATGACTTCATTTTTTTTAATTCAACTAAAAAAAAAATATCCCTTGACATTCTCAGTTTTCAAAATTATAGATATTTTTGTTTTATATCAGAAATAGGAATGAGTTTCCACTATCTTGATCACTGACTTTTTCATGACATATAAATTATCCTTGGTTCTAATTTATTTGAATTTGCAATGAAATTTGTATTCGCCTCAAATATAAATACGAGACTACTTATGATAAGCAGTTCTATTTTCGTAGTTCTTTAAACGCAAAATTTTTATTTATTCGTGTTTGAATAGTAAAGAACAATTTCTTCCAGACAAAAATAATTAGTAGCTGAAAATTCTTTTTGGATTAAGACTAAAGCATAATTCTATTTTTAGTAAAATGTGTTTAAAACACTGTTTAACTAGGGAAAACTAAAATATTGAGAAAAAAACTTTTTATTTTAATAAATCTTGTAGTTATTTTATTTATATTTGCGTCATTCATAAAGTAATTTATTTGTGCGGTACACGAAAAACGGTGAAATAGATTCATGTTTGTCAATTAAAAATACATTTATTGAATGTGTATAACTGCCAGTAAAACTGCATAAACAAGTAAAATGTTAGTTAAATTAATAAGAGACAATAAATGCAAGCACACCTTTTCATAAACTTATTAGATTCAGTTGAATGTTTTTCTAATTGCTAAACATAATTTTGCATCTGAAGTTAAGTTAAAATTTTCAACGCAAATAATTGACAATTTGGCATTACTTCCCTCAGATTGAGAAATGTAAGAAAATTAATTTTTGATATATGTTATTAAAATTGTAACATTTCAGTCCGTGTTCGGACCACAAGCGAAATTTTTTAAAATCATTTTTTTTTATTAGTCACATGTACATGCTTTTTTTGCTTCGGCATGACATTTTTTTTACTGATTGCAGGACGATGTATAATAAAAGCGTGCGCATTTGCTTCGACCTTAGGTCGAGCAAAAGGAAAAATGCAAAAAAACTTTTAAATTTATCACGTTAGCCTGAGTTGCCGTTTGTCCTATTCTGTGTCACGGCAGCTTGTGCTCTAGCTCTAGCTCTAGCTCTGGATCTAGCTGACAAATATGACATAAGACCTAACTCCTCAGCACGTTGCATTGTAAACAACTCGGTTGTCCGTGTTGCT
>JAUELO010023528.1:0-10961 GCA_032357855.1 Amphibolips quercusostensackenii
CACGACACTCACTCTTCCAGCGATGGCCTTCAGCGTGCCCCGTCAAGGGACGCACGGGGGGGAGGGGATAAAGAACCATTTAAGCGTGAACAACCATGAAGACGGCTAACTAATAAGCGGCCTTTTTACTCGAGATGAGTGCAAACAAATAAACTTTACTTAGAAAAAATCTGTGAGCTACCTTGATATATTTCAAATTTTTTGACATTCCATGAAACTTTCTTGATAACTGTAAATTATTTTTAAATCCAGTAGAAACTATGAAATCTGTTCGAAATCCTATAAATCTTTTTTAAATTTGTGAAGTCCTAAAAATAAATGAATTTTATATTGAAAAAACTTTGAAACGAGACGTGGTGAAACAGGCTCCAGTATTTTTGCTAAACAGTGTTTATATTTGGGCGAATTTTGCATAACTTTGATGTTACAAATAAACTAAAAAAACAAGATTATTTTTCTACCAAAAAAGGCGAATTTTTAAGGGAATAGATAAATTTTATACAAAATAGTTGAATCGTTAACTAAGAAAAAATAAATTTTTAATTGAAAATGGTACAGTAAATTTTTCAAATAAAAAAATTAATTGAAAAAGAAAACAAACTTTTGACAAAATACAAGAATTTTAAACCAAATACATAGTAGTAATTGTATACATGAAAAGATACATTTTTAACTAAAAATAAAATAGCTAAATTTTTAGCTTAAAAAATTAATTTCCAACAAAATAGTTCAATTTTCAACGAAATGAAATTGTGTTACTTTTATTGCGTATGTAAAAAAAAAAAAATATATATATATATATATATATATACGAGTATATATTTAGGCTTTTAGTTCAAAATCTTGAAAGCTTAAAATATTGTGTTAATGTAAATTGAGGAACATAAAAAATTGTGTACATTGCAGGTCAAAATTAATGATTTAACTAAGCGTTGTTTAAAGGATTTTTTAAATAATACAATACAATTATTTTCAAGCAATGCAGTTTTAAATACTTAAAAATGTAACAAAACCATTTTCAATGTTTTGATATAAAATTATTCTGTTTTAAATGTTTTCAATTCAAAGTTGTTAATTGTGGAACGATTTCAGCTTGAAATAATAAAATGTGGAATGTTTTAAGCTAACAGATCATTAAGTAAGATATGAAATTGTTTAATATACAGTTTTAAATATTTAAAATAAAGAAGTCATACAACTTTTATAATATCTGAAATAATTCTGATTTTATTGCATAATAAACTAAAAAGGTTGAAAACTCCACCCCTGCTTGAAACTAAAAGATTGAAATTAGAATAGATTTGAGCTTATTTCATTATTTTCACTGAAACCGCTAAAGGTTACATTAGAACTATCAGAAGTTGAAAAGGTTAAAGTCTTCTTCTATATTTTAAAACCATTAATTACCAATTATTAATTTTTTTGTTGTTGTACTATTTCGAAGATATAAAATTCGACCCAGAAGTATTTTATATATATTATACATTAAGTATGATTTTATTTATATTTATGTGTTTCCAAACGAACCAACTAAAAAAACAGGAATAAAAAACTATAGCATATCTGCGAACTAACTTCATGTTACGAATAAAATGTATTAGAAGCTAGCAGAATATATTAGTTGCCTACACTTATCGATTTTTATATATAATTTAGTTTCATTTTCAGTAAAGGATCATTGTCGTTTTTTCTTGACTTTATTTATATTATATACATCTTATTTAATTTTTAATATAAATTTATATGAAATTCAAATATAGTTTTCTCAAAAATAATATAAAATAAATTTCGTATGAGAAAGCACGCTAGTTTTATATATCTATATATAGTTCTTTTTATAATGAGTGCTGGTATAAAATTAAAAACTTAAAATAAAATTTTTAAATAAGAAATCCTTTAAAATTGTAAAAAAAGAAACAAACAGATCTATCATTCATAAATTCAAAAAAATCTTTACTTAGCTTTATATTTTTTAATAAAATAAGTGCAGTTTGACATTTCCTTTATTCCTTTATTTTTCAGGCGTGGAAAGTTTAATTGGGAAATTTTATTAGGTTTTAAAAAAATGTAAATAAAGACAAATATTATTTTCGCTCATGCAGTTGCTAAATATAAACAGAAATTTGATCAGGAAATGTCATAAATTTTTTCTAAGAGTCAAAAACTTGCAAACTGAACAACAAAAGGTTTTGATATTTTTTCCAACTCAGAAAACCAGTAAAGATGTCCCTGAACTAAAAGTATAGTAGCTTAAAGGAGCAATATCACTGTATGCAACACTAGACTAAGAGAAGGTAGAACAGTTGATAATTACATATGTATCTTGGAACTTTATTCAGAAATTATGGAAATGCAGGAGAAAAAATCAACCGTAGAAACACGCAAGTTTCCACAAAAAGATGTATTCATGTAGAGGAAGCAAAAGATGAATGTCTGGATAGGGATGTGTGAAAGAAAATTGGTCATAAGAAATTTGTGCAAAAAGTGTCAGTGGAGCTAGAGACGCATGAAACAATAGATTTTGTATAGTCATTGGCATTCGGTGAGATCTTTGCTTAGTGAATGTCATTGGGATAAAAAGAGTATGCTAAACAAGAAGAGGTGCTACACAATTTTTGGTTTTGCGCCTGAGATGTAATTTCACAAAAAAAATGACATTACTAATTTTTGTAAGTCAGTACACACCCTTTTAACATAAACCATGCATAGATACGTATTTTCAGAATAAATTTTAACGGCCTCTGGCACGTTTGAAAAACAAATTTTTTATCAAGGACAGATAGGACTTGTGAGCAGATAGCGTACAGGTAAGAAAATCGAGTTTAACCATGAATTATAATACAGAAAATATGTATGGATGCAAACTGTTTTTATTTTTAAGCGTAATCTGTATATAGAGGAGGAATTCAACATGAAATTGAAGTGCGTATGGATCATATATAATTACGTCATCTAGCCGTGTACTAGGAGGCAGATGTCCGATGTACGTGTTAATTTTTCAGAAAATCATAACTAATTAGGAAAAACCAATAACTAGTCACGTAAAATTACGTAAACTCCCATATTTTTGCTTACACGTCAAAAGCAATAGCACAATTAAAAGTCAGCTCAATCGATGAGGCAGGCTCAAAATAGCGCAAAGTGACTCATCTCTCCTTGTGTAACATCTCCTCTTAACTTACCCTATAGATCTTACTATAGACTTATTAGCCAGTTTCTTTGTTTATGCGTGAATCGTAATGTGCAATAGATTTGTAAAGCTTTCCATCTGGGGTGATTGCTACAGAGATTGATGAGGGATTTGTGTGAAATTGGTGATGTAAGATGAGTATATTTTTTGACTGAGCAATGCGCGACATCTAAATTGATCTTAAATTTATCTCTTCTTCTACGCATCCCTTACTTACATATATATATGGATTCCTTAATCCCCAGCAGTATGACGAGGCATTAACCGAAATACTTTCGCTCACCCGAAAGTGATTTGGCTTAATGGTATAATAAAAATAATAATATTCAATATTGCGGGATAGAGGTTTTTTAAGCTAGACAATGTCAGTTGTTAACAATTGTTTAAACAATTTGGATTTGTTAAAATAATTCTTTACCTACTAAGCCATTAGAAAGTACTTTCTTCAAGTTGAATTGGATAGTTATGAAGACTGACCTTCATTTAAAGTTTTCAACAAGTGTTTCAACGATTAATTATTGCCATTTGCTTGCAACCTTTTATCAAAAGTAGACTCTATTTTTTTAATCGCGTTTAATTTGTCGCTTCTTATTAACTATCGACGTCATTCAGATATACTATCCCATTTTGTAACAAATTCGCATTTGTTTAATTAATTTTTCCTATTTAAACAATTTTGTTCTAAAATAAATGTTTACAATGAATATCTTTTTGTAATAACTGCTGTAATTTTTTATTGTTTAAAGCAACATTTCTTGTTAAACCCATTATTTATTTGTTGAACAAATTTATTAAAGTTTAATTGTACATTTTGATGCAAGTGTAATAAAAATGTGGCTTTTTTCTTGTAAATTTAATTAAGTATAGTGCTTGTCCTAAAATATTTAAATTTTATACATTGGTCATGAAAAGCTTGTTATTTTCAGCAAGATTCCTTTCTATAAAAATTTAGATTTATTTTGTTGTTTGAAAAATTATTTGTTTCATTTTTTTCTCACCAAAAATGTCGTAGGCTGATCAGTATCGGACTTTTAGAAGTCACCGCAGATAAGTTGACAGTGGTCCCAAGAAAAGGAAAAATGTTGTATTTTGATTACGTTACTTGAAAATGAAATAAAAATTAGGATTATTTATTGTTTGAAGAGTTAGTATACAATTTATTTATTTAGCTATAATGGTTTCAAAAAAAAATTTTGCTTTTAATAATGACAAATTACCGCATTAATTACATGAAATATAAATTTTAAACATTTATTTAAGAAGAAGATCGTTTATGCAATCGTACATTTTTTTAACAGTACTTAGAAACATTTCAATGGTCGAACAAAAATGATAAATAGAAAAAAAAATTAAAGAGACAAGTACATTTTATTAAGTACAATTTTCTATGGTAATCCTACGGATTTTCGAGAAATTTTTGGTACTTTTTGATCATTTTAATAATCGCATTTTTAAGTCCTGAAAATGGTATTACACAATAATGCGTAACTACTTTTTTCAAGAATGAATTTATTATATTTTTTGTGCTTGCTCCTCATATGTTTTTATTATCAAGATTACTAAGTATTACTTATTCATCAAATTAATAAGATAAGAGTGGAAGGAGAAAGATTTTTTATTTCTCGTGTCTAAATTTTATAGGCTAGGCTGTGCATTCGCAAACCCTAAAGAAATTTTAAAAAATTACAGTAGCTTAGGATTAAATAATAAAATTTGTAATCATAATTAATAAAATAGAACTAATACTTTATTTGAATAAGAAACTTAACGAAATACTTATGCCACAGTATTATATGTTTATTGTCATATAAATAGTATAATTAATAGAAATTATGCTTTTCGGTTTTCTATTCTTCTATGATAATTTCCAATTCTTTAGTACTTACCAGTGAAAACAAAGTAATATTTTTAAGTTCTCTCAAGGTTTTCAAATATTGGATCAATTTTCTACGTCACGCATAATTACATCGTAGTTACCTTCTACGATAAATCAAAAACAAATTTTATATGTATATGTGACGTGGAACATAAAAACCAGCCTTAGGACCGAATGATCGATTTTCCGATTATTGTTGGTCAGGAGGTGATACCTCAAAGCTATGCGTTTGGCACGGTGCGCGCGATCAGGCAGTTTTTCCTGACAGATTTTTCGAAAATTTTTTAATTTTGTCTTATAAGCTGTAATTAAACCTAAAAATAACAAATAATATGACTTTTATGTATAGCTGTCATTAATTTTTGTCGGTAGTCGGCCGTATTCAAGCGTAGTTCTCATTGACATTTCTCGAGCCTTCACACAAGTACGCACCACTCAACTGTGTTAGTACGAGAGCCCCCTTCCTACCTGTTGGGCTTCCTTTCACTTTGATAGGCTTTTTTGTAAACTCATTTTAGGCCCTAAGGCTGTTTTCTTTATTCCACGCGATATATAGGTTTATCTTGGGCTTAATAGTCTTCTCTTAAAGTGTCATGCAAGCTTTTGAAATAACGGCATTTAAATAAACATCAATCTCTAAATCAGAATGTGTACAAAGTGAGCCACTTATTTACCCTAATAAAATTTTTTGTAATTATTAGATTTATTTAAACTTTGTTCGATAGTTTTTTCTCTTACAAATTTTTATAAAAAATGACTTATAAGTAAATGTAGTATCTGAAATAAAATCTAGTACAGGATTTTAGAAGCATGTAAGTGCGAGTAGTCCAAAACAAAAGAAAGTCCGGATTGACTTTTTGCTTCTACAATTAGTTGTAGTTGACATATAATTAATTAAATTTAACTAAATCAGTGACCCAAATAGATATTTCTCTCTAAATTAGAATTAGTGCAAAATTGTGACCCTTATTAATACAATATGATGCTCCTTTGTATCAAAGAAGGTGATTCATTAAATTGTACAAACCTTATAGTTCTTGTAATTAACACTACGGGATAGAGTTTTATTTAACTTTACAATCGCAATTAATTTCTCCACTATTTTATTGTAATATTAACTAGATGCTAAGTTTTTCCTGCGGAGGTTACATAGGACATTACATTTAGTGATAACTGAATCCTACATTCTTTTACATAAAGTCTCATAATAAATTAAGTAGTTTGAGATGAAATTAACCACATATAAAATATCGGCTAACTATTTTTGGGTCAACATGCGAATCAAAATTGGTCGAGACTTTTTTCTGTATGTAAGGATAAATCTTTAGTCAATGCTACTGTTGGAGAATGTTACATAATATTTAAATGTCTTTATTTTGTTTTTCTTAAATTTAGCGATCTGATTGTGGAGGCGAGAATTTAGGTGGTGGAGGTGGTGCGTATGTATGCTTAGGAGTCCAATTTTTTTTTCTTCGGCGGTTCTTTTGTGGTAAGGGCTTTTCTTTGCGTTGGCATGATGGACGAAAACAACACAGGAACTGTGTACTTATTTCTGTAAGTAGAAAATTAAGCTTTTAAAGAACGATTTTTTAACGACGTGTTATATTATGAACAAAAATATCCTTGTAAGTTCAAATTAAACAAACCAAAGAATTCAAATAAGGATCTTTCTGTCAAGCAAACGAATTTAAATTGTGTGATTAGAAGTCTCAAATTGCTAATAAGTGTAAAATGATTGTATTTGTTTTTCCAAAACGTAAGTATAATCATAACAAGATTTGAGGAAAATATAATACTCATTATTAATATTATTATTACTTACGACCACAATTAAGAAACACCACGAGGGTGAGGAAGATAGTCCAGATGCTAATCTTCATTTTTTGTGAAAAGAGTTACTGACAGAAAACTGCAAACGCTGACTGACACATTTCTAGAATATATTCTATCGTATATATATACTAGCCACCATTCGATACCTCAGCTTTATAATTTGTTTATATAAGTCAGATAAGAGCGCCCAGGAAACGATTGTAAAAATTCACGTAGTATATACGTGATAATGTGACACGTTTATTGTAACAAAATTAAATCGCTTCAATAATACGGTATTTGATGATTTGTTAGAGTTTTTGAAGATTTTTGAAACAGGGCTCAAATAAAAAATTTCGGGAAATCTATATTCATTAAAATACTGCTTTTAATGTATTGTCCACATAAATATTTTAGATATACACTTAAAACTTCAAATAGAAAAGTAGCTGCACTAGAGAAAACAAAGTATTATTTCGAAATTTTTTAAATAATGATTTTATTTACACAAAACTACAATCTAGTTAGTTCCTGCAATTAATTTACTGTGAAAATAATATACAAGTTTTATCTTGACCTTAATATAAAAACGTTGTTTAGAGTTGTTTTGCAAACTTCTAAAATAACGTCCACCAAATAAGCATTATTTTCTACATATGAGAGTAACTGCAATCTGAGATACTCATGTATTTTAATACATTTTTCAAATAATTGTTAGCTTAATTTAAATTTTTTTGTGAAGTTGCTTTAAAGTTTATTCACATTTGTAATAAAGAAACATCCACCTAGACTAAACTGGTGAAAATCAAGGTTTCATTCAAATGAAAAACTAAACTATATTTAAGCGTATATTTTTTTTAGATCTAAATAAAAATGATGTGAATAATATAATAATAGTAAAAATAGTTAATGTAAATGATTCCTTATTCGGCCTTGTGAATTCAAGTTAAATTCTCATAATTATTAATAAGTTTGTTAAGGCATTTTGCGTATAATATATATATATATATATATGTATATATGTTAATATTATTCTACTTGACTATCTTACGGAAAATTACATTTTGTCGTGATGTCTCTCATACTTAATTATTCTAGATCATGCTTTAACTCGAAACATGCTATCATTTAGGAAAAACAACTTATTACATTCTTATTTTCTATAGAAATAATCATGCTATTGTGTACGAAAAATTTGTTTATAAAAATCTATTATATAATGTAAAAAGATTTTTTTTAAAGCTGCACATACGCGCACGTGATTCTCGTGTGATTTTAAATTATAAATGCTAGCTAATAAAATCACTAAAGCAAAAATTTTATATTATGCAGAATAGTCCAAACAAGATAACAAAAAATGATGATTATTATAAATGAGCTGATGATGATTATTATAATTGAGCTTTTATCAGTCCCTAAATAGTAAGCATGCATATTCAAGATATTCCAAAGTTTTGTGTTTATAAACCCTTAATGCTTACAATTGTTTTAAATTATAAAATAAACATTTATATAGGAAACTCGGGCTTTCAGTGTCTAAGTATATTAATAGAAATATAGTTGCGATTTTGTTTTTTAAATTTTACATTTCAAATTTAAAATTTGCTGCCCAAAACACTGACAACGACAGTCTAGAGACTAGGTCAAATTGGACCTAATAAATCTTGTCGTTCGACTGGTCCCTAATTCTTCACGGTAATTTAAATTTTGAACCGTAAAAGGAAATTTTTTGTGAATTCGAGTACAAAAAAGCAGACCCTTTGAGGTGAACAATGAGCCGTAACGCACCGTAACCGTATCGACCTTAACCCTTTTTAGAATTCCTGGAAACCGAAGCAAAAAATTACAGAAAAACTTGGTGGCAGTCAAACACTTGTCATGGCAGTCAACACCTGCTGAAAGTGGAGAGCGCTGCTCTGAGGCTAGAAGAGAACTGAGTATGCGTCGGGCCTTCGACGCTACACTATGGCCCACGTATGCTAGAGGCAAATATAGCTATGTAATGGAGATGAGGAGTGATATTAGCACGCTCGTAACACCCCCCTTTCTAGACAAGTTTTGTTCCTTTAAAATCTATAATTTTACCCGTCCAGGTTTGATTGTAATACCTGTTTTCAGTAGTGGGCGAGCGCTTGCAGCCTGCGTTATTATATGCTGTTATACGTCATTTTCATCCTTTGTAAAAATAAGATTTTCTCAGGAATACATTTAGAGAGTGCTTTTTTTATATCGCCTTTGCATAACGCAAACAATGAAATGCAACCTATTCCAAAGTAGCCTTAATATTGGAACCATTCAAGACTAGTCTCTTCACAAGCTTTAATTCGCCTCTGCGTTGATATTCAGTCTAATATATTTTGAGTGTCATCCAGACTTAGTCTAGCTGTTCTCAATTTGTCTACGTTTATTTGTTTGAGCAATTGTATTAATTGTCTTTTAATTTTGTCTAAATCTTGATGTTCATAATTCACATCCTAAGTAAAATTTATCATATATGTAAGATTATTCTGTAAATGCCTGGGTGAATCTAATTTGTCGTAGTCGTTACACAGTTAGCAATTTTCTCTACTAATCAGAGTACTAGCTTCAACAATTATAATTCTTCACTTGTCTGAAACGTGAAAGAGAATAAGTTTATCTATGTGGATTCTCGTATTTTTGCTATTAACATTTATGAACAATTTGTTGCTATCTAGTAGTTGTATTATTGTTAATGTCTCGTTCTTGAAATCGTCTATCATCCAACCCAGGTCTCTTAGCCATTCTTCTGCATTGTAATTTGGCATATTATCCCTTTTAATTTTTTCCATAAACTCTATTTTTGGTAAGTAGATGGCCTATATACTCAAGTTCTGGTCGTAGATCTTGGTATTTGGTTGGTTCTAATTTCAGTCCTAATGCCTTCATCTTCTCTAACACTCTAATCAAATTTTGGTTGTGCCCTTCTAGGGTCTTTCCTGTAATGACTATGTCGTCTATGCACACAAAGCATATTTTGCCAATTAGGCCTTTAAAGGGATGGCCCATCATTCTTTGGAATGTGCTTGGTGGATTTTTCAGACCGAAAGGCATACGATTGTATTCGTAGTGGCCTTGAAATGTTAAAAATGCAGTATATATTTTGGATGCCTCGTTCATTTCAATTGGGTGGAAACCTGCACTCATATCGAAAGCGGAAAAATACTTCGCTCGTCCCAATTGGTCGAGAATATCATCGATAAGAGATAAGGGATACGCTTCTTGGTCAGTATCCTTATTAATGTGTCTGTAATCGATGACCATTCTTAGTTTGTTTCTTTCTTGGGTACTGTCCACCAAAGTTAAGCGTTTAACAGAGATTAGGAATTTCTTATGATTCCTTTATTTGAAAGTTTCTTCGGGTGCTCTAGGGTAAAATGTCTGTGGGATTTTGGTGACTTATGTGATCTCAGATTCACTATCTTTCCTGAATTCAGCGTAATTTCGTGCTCTGTCACTTGTGTACATGGTAATAGGTCTCCAGGTAGTGTAAAGACCTCATTATACGTTGAAACAATTTCATTCATTTGTTGTCGAATTCAAGGTTCTATGTGATTGAACTGCAATATTTTCTGAAGTTCTAAAATTCTATCAGAGCCTTTAAAGCCTGTGGTATACTCGTTCCCTCCTTTTGTGTGATTCTCGTCTCCAGACTGTATATTAAGGATTTTCACGTAGTTTATTTCATCTGAAATTTAAGAGGGGGTTAATTTGTAGTCATAAATTGGTACCAATAATTCTCCTTGATCTATAGAGTAAATGCCACCTGAAATATGTTTATTTCCTTCGATCCATACGTTTCAATTCGTATTCTTTACCTGGATCAGGCATACTTGCTCTAATTTTTTTTTATATAGTACCTGTCTTCGTAAAGGGGTAACTAGTTTTTGCCTAATATCAGGAATTTTGGAGTTAGCAAGTATCTTTCATACTTCTTTAAAAATAGTAATCCTATTATTCCAGATTTTGGTAGGGGAAAATCAACAGGAATAATGTGAAAAAGGTGGTTTTTTCCAAAGTATGGAATGTATGCGGCTTCTGTTGTCTGATGTTTGTCATTTCCCA
>JAUELO010023536.1:0-10961 GCA_032357855.1 Amphibolips quercusostensackenii
GTCTGAATCGCTATTCATTCCTCCGGTGGGACTGGGGCGGTAGCATTGGGGTTGTTTGGGCCTGGACCCCGTGAAGCTGCTGTCTCTTGGTGGTGGCTCAGTTCTTCTCGGCTGTTGGCTAGGACTCCGAGTGATGTAGGCCACCTCCGTAAATCCAGTCTGGGTGGATTCGGACCTGACGCTCTTGCGAACTTTCCACGCCGTTGGTGTCTGGGTGGTGCGGGGGAACCGAGCCGGCCGGCCTGGTGTCTGAGTGCCAACGGTAACCATTGGTGTGTGTCGGGAGCAATCGCAGACGTGATCCGTTTGTGGGCCACTGGTTCCCGTTGAGGCCGGAGGAATGAGGCGGCTCGTAGAGGCCACGTATTCTTCGGCCGCCCTCATGAGCGCTGGTCTGAGTCCCGGTTGAAGCTGGAATGCTGCGTATATATGGTGGCCAGGAACGGCTGCAGGTGGCGCCAACCTGAAGAAAATTCGGGATTTGTCCTCAGTAAGCGTTGGAACTGGACGTTCAGCTCATCCATGTCAGATGGTGGTTACTTCGAGCCACCCTCCGCCATGTCGTTAGCAGGATTTTTTTTTCTCTAATGGGGGCTATTTGTTGGGGAGGTTAAGTTGTAGTTGGGCGGCTACAGGATCGTCGTGGGCACCTAGGACAGCTTTTCGGTAGCGGGCTTTTAAGACCTAAGTGCAAAAGAGAGAAAGGGATGTCTTAAACTAGGCTCGATATGCTTTAAAATCTTTTACGTGCATCTTACTCATGAATTTGTCATTTAGGTTGGAGACCTCATAAACAACTGGTGATAGTTGTTTGGTTAAGCGGAAAGGACCGTGGAACTTTTTGGCTAGTTTGGAGGAGAAATTTTTATCGGCAGAGGATAAGGTTCGGGTTTTGATCAAGACCAAGTCGTTCACGGAAAATACTGGCTCTCGGCGCCTCATATTATAATAGCGCGCTTGGCGCTCATAAGCCTCCTCGATATTTTGGGCTACCCAATCTCGGAGTATTGCTAGACGTTCCATTCGTTCCGTCCATAAGACTGGATCTTGAGTATTTATCTTGGTGGGATCAGGTGAAGTGGTTGTTTCGTGAGCATGTAGGGACTTAATTGCCTTTGGATTACGACCAAAATTTAGAAAAGCGGGAGTGGTTTTAATGGAGGAGTGGAGGGTGGTATTGAAAGCAAATCGGAATTCTGAAAGGTATTGGTCCCATGTTCTGTGATCATGCTCGATAAAAATTATCACCATGGTTTTCAGGACTCGATTTACTCGTTCAGCGGGATTAGATTGGGCGTGATAGGGTAGTGTGGTAGCGTGGTAGATGTTGTATTCTCGAGCCAACTCTCGGAGTGTTGAGTTTATGAATTCGGTTCTGTTTTTAGTGAGTGGGACTTGGGGAGTACCCCAATTTTGGGACCGGTAGCCCGACGTAGGAGGCAAAATTCCACCCATTCGGTGAAAAGATCTTGCATGACCAAGACGTATTCGTAACCCGAGGTTGTTCTGGGGTAGGGGCCTAAGATATCGGCAGCTACTACGGTCCACGGTTCCTCGACTATTCTACGACCCATTAGTCCGGACGAAGCCAACTGTTCAACTTTTTCCCTTTGGCAGTCCGAGCATCTTCGTACGTAATCCGAGATCCCTCGGAACATTCAAATAGTTGTTAGCTATTCGCGCGTAGGTTTTGTCGATTCCCATGTGGCCAGCTTGGGCGTCCCTATGGTTTTCCAGTATTACCGGGGTTCGCGCGCTCTTGGGTAGGACTAATTTCCACGCATTCAAATCCTCAATTATGGAATCGAGAATCGGATTGGGTCGGATGATAAAAGAGCTTATTATTTTTAATTTTCCAGTATGGGAACCTCGCAAGGAATTTCTGGATGGCTTCACGACGTTCGTGGTACCAGGGATAGGTGGTGTCGGCTAAGGAGGTCAGCCTATCTGCGTCTTCCTCAAAAATTCGAGACAGGGCGTCAGGGACATGATGGCTCGCCCCTTTACGGTGCACTGTAGTGTATTGGTGGCCCTGTAAAGCCAATGCCCACCTTCGTAGTCGACCGGCGGGATCCTTTAACTAATCTAGCCATCGCAAGCTGCTGTGATCAGTGACAATGGTAAAATGGGTATTCTCTATGTAGCACCGGAATTTTCGGATAGCCCAGACGACAGTCAGGCATTCGCGTTCAGTGGTGGTGTAGTTCCTTTCGGCTGGAATCAGGCTTCGGCTAGCGTATGCGATAACACGTTTTACCCCGTCTAATGTCTGTGTTACGGCTTCCAAGCCCGTGGAACTCGCGTCGGTTTGTACCACAAACTCCTTGGTAAAATCAGCACGGGCCAGAACGGGGTTGGTAGCCAAATACGAGCGAATATTTTCAAAGGACGTTTGCTGCTCAATGTCCCAGACCCAAGTTTGATTTTTCCTGTGCAGAAAAGTTTGGGGCGCGACGTTGTTAGCGAAATCCGGGATGAAACGGCGGTACCATGAGACTACGCGCAGGAATTGTCTTATTTTGTGTATGTTATGTGGAACCGGAAATTGCAAGATGGGATTGATTTTTTCGGATCAACCTGCAGGCCTTAAGCATTTACCAGGAAACCCAGTCACTTACCTGGAAACGACAGAACTCAAATTTTTCCCGGTTGATAGTTAGGTTAGCCTCCTTGAGCTTAGTTAGTACCCTTTTCAACCAGGTGAAATGTTTTTCAAAATTAACGGTAGCGATTACAATGTCATCCAGACATGCAAACACGAAGGGTTCCATATTTGGCGTAATTATCCGATGCAGCAACCTCTGGAACATGGCAGGGGCGTTGGTTGAACCATAGGGCAGCCGCGTGAATTGGAGTAGGCTCAGGCCGAGAACGGTAAAAGCAGTGAGTTCGCGGCTCTTTGCGTCTAGAGGAACCTGGTGATAGGCCTGACTTAGATCGAGAGTGGATATGTAACTAGCACGTCGTAGCTTATCCAGTATTTATCTCATGTAGGGTAGGGGATAGGCATATTTTTTTGTTTCTGCGTTTAATTTTCGAAAATCCATGCAAAACCGATAGCTTCCGTTGGGCTTGCGTGTCATCACGATTGGGGATGACCAGTCGCTTTTGGATGGTTCTACAATACCGTTTTTCAGATAATCTTTAGCTATCTAGGTAATAGCCTTATGAATTTTTTGTGACGTTAAAAGGTAACGCTGCTTAATCGCAGGGTGATTACCGACATCGATGTTATGCTAAATTACGTGGGTGGAAGGTAAGGTACAAGGAACCGGTAGAATTTGTTCATAGAGTATAGTTTCATGTTTAACTTTTCGTTTTGTTCGTCCGTAAGGGACAGTATAACACAACAACGCGAAGCGGACGATCGGTGTGGGTATTCCAATTTAAAGTTGTAAAAAGTTTGGGCGGCAGTAGCGTAACGCCACCGATAATTAATAAAATCCGTGATAATTTTGAAATAATGTAGAAAGTCGGTGCCAAATGCACTCTGAAAAGCCAGAAGGAAGCAGTCTAGCTTTAAAAATTTTCTTTTTACCGTTTAATACGATGGGTAGCTCCACTACTTCGTTAATGGTCTCGAAGTGTCCGAAAGCCGAATTAACTAGGCCAGATTTGATACGAGTTATCAGAAGGGCTAATTATTTAACTAAATGGGTCCCGGGTTGACCCCAAAAGGAACGGTTTAAACCCGAATCAACAATGACTCTTAAAGGTCGGCCTTTTATCGAGAGGGTAATATAAACCAGGGGTCCCGACTCTGGTTGCTCATCTGGGTCCGCTGGTGTTGGATCCAATTTAAAATTTTCGAAATTTTCTAATTCAAATTTAGGACTGATACTCCAGTAGACAGGGGGCGCGTTGGTCCGATCTAACGACTTCCGTATGCATTCCTCGCACATCTAGGGCAGTCACGCGATATGATCCCAGGTTTACCACATTTAGAGCAAAAAGTGCCCCTTGGCTCTCCACAGTATACGAATCTATATCCAGGTTGATAAAAATTTCAGCATAATAGTTCCTTACTTGTTGCCCTAGGTTGGCTACAAGAGGGAGGCCTCGTGGGAGCGGTCATGCTCGCCCATGACAGGTCAGTGGAATTATCAGACGGCGGTTACTTCACGGTACTGGGGTGGTTCTGGCTCCTGGTAAGCCAAACTCGGTAGCAGGGATTCCTCGGGTAGAGAGTGGTGGTCTAAAAGTACGCTGCACCCGTAGCGATTTCTCAACGCGAATTGCTAATTGTTTCAGGTGGTCAAAATTAATTACTTCACCTCGATGTACATTATTCTGTAATTTCGGTAGCATATTGCGATGCGCGTAATTTATTTGCTCCTGTTCCGAGTAGGAGGGTGACAATCGATTAAGCAAGGTGTGAATACAGGTTAGATAATCCGCGACGGGTTCCTCTATACCCTGCGTGCGACTGCGCACTTCCTGCCTTAGCTCAAATTGATAGTCTGGATCACCAAAACGAATTCGTGCAGATTCGGTAAAATCCAACCATGCGTCCTAACCTGGCTGAGAATTAGTAAACCAATGAAGCGCGATGTCCTATAGGAAAAAGGGAATACACATTAATAACTCCCCGTCCGAGATTGGTACCAAACTTCGGCATTGATTAAGTCGCATTAAAAAAGTCTCTAAATCTTCGCTTTCATTCCTCGTAAACCGCAGGTTCTACTTTCGTAAAATTCATAAACGGAACGTGTGTTGAACCTAGTCCGCCAGTTTGGCGCCGAGATGGCTCAAAATTATTCTGAGGACGCGCACACGAATCACCAAAGCTCACGCGTGGACAGGAATTAGGTCGCAGTGCAGTGTTATGGTGGGGGTTATTCCCGTGAGACAAATTAACGTCCGAATACGCGTGGTTCGATTCATAGGTGGCGGCCATTATGTATTCACTTGGATGACTACTAATATTGCATGCCGCATCCCAGTTGTCGGTTCCGAATAAGGTATAGTCGTCCGGTGTATTGTGTTGACTATAGTACGCGGACCTGTCACTTGGATCGGGCTGTAGTCCGGTATTACTGTAGTGTCTCGCTGAGTCAGGAGGCAAGCACGTGGTAACGGCATCCGACCTCGAAAGCGCGTTCAAACACATGCGAGATAGGGGTGGTTTACTCGTGGCAGTAAGGGTGCATCTTGTGGCGTACGACTGCTAGTAGTGCGTGGCACTGTACCGGTACGGTTGGAGAGGTAAGCGGTGGCGCGAGAACCCCAGCATTGGTCGGCGACTCGACCGGCGAAGGGATGCCACCCGTCGGAATCACGTATGACACGTGGGTCCCTGCACTAAACGTGCGCGGAGTGGGGATGCACGTCTCGCGCGACGGAAATAAGTGTGCACCCAATGAACCCACTCTAGGCATTCCTAGCTCTAATGCACTGAAACTTTTCGTTACACTTTGCGCGTTCACTATATCAATTCCCGAATCGTCATTTCGCTCACGTGGTCCGGTAGCATTTTGTGGTTCAATGGCACCAGGTGGGGTGTCAAAGTCTGGCACGTCGGTACACTGGTCGTTGTCGATCACTTCACGCTGAAAATGAGTGAATTTAATTAAACGATCGCGTAAGGTCGGGGCGGTACCATCGGTAGGCAATTGTCATTTTTGGCCTTATGGGCATCTAAAATTCGGGAGGAAATTTCTTGTATGCGTCTTGCATAGGATAAAGCGCCTTCATTTTCCCACATATAAGTGGTTCCTAATTCACCCTGGAGTTGATAATTGGTTTTTGATGGGGAATAAGCGGTCTTCAATTTATTTAAGAAATCTTCGACATTTGTGTATGTATTTCCGTATATGCATTTTCTTGCTTCACCCGTGAGTTTACTTCTTAATAATCTCACTAAATTAGTTTCCGCATTTGGAGGGAGCATTAATTTAGCTTCTCTACATGCTTCTATGAATATAGCAATTGGCATTTCGTTAGTACCATTAAAGTATGGGACAATTTTGAGAGCGTCTCGAAGGGAGACTTGTTGATTAGTAGGGAGAGACATATTGAAAGTTTACGGTTGGTCTATATTCTGAGGGTCTCGCTGACCTGGTGCCGCAGGTGTTTCTGCGTTGGCTGGTCTATTCCAGTGACCGCTTAGGTTAAATTTTTCTGGTTGATGATTTTGGGATATTTGGTATATTGGTATATTTGTTTGATTTATTTCGTTGTTTTTGCTAATTGGGCGTTTTTGTGATAAAATAGCGTTTCTTTGCCTTTTATATGACACTAATGCCTGGTCTTGATCTGTTAGTACCATAGGCTATGGCTGTGAATCGTTAGTGTTTACGTCTGACTGTGTAGCACCTGCCACTACTAGCTTCACAGGTGGCACCGTTGTGTCAAGGGGGACTGTGCTCAATTCAGAATTCGTTTCACTTAATGTATGGTTTTTTATGACTGTTTCTTCCTGAACCAGTGGGTGAGAAGGTATTTGGTATTCTTTATAAAAAGTTTCTTCTGGATTTTGATCAGGGCACAAAGCTTTATCCGCAAAAAGGCAGTTGAATTTGCGCCAAATAGGCTGTTGAAATATCGACTTTTTTTTAAATCAGATTCGTCAAATTGAGAGATTGTGTCCCCTAATAAACTGTTCCCTAATGTAAGACTAGATGTGTTATCAAGACTTGGAGTGTCAATAAATTTATTTCCTCCGATTATTACACTAGTATCGGATTGTCCTAATTATTTTATTCTTTTTAAAATTTAATTTTCCTTTTTTGGCTTGGTCTTAAGGTTACAGGTGTAAATTGTTTCGCGATATTCTCACCCTTTTTATTCAAAGTGTTATCACCCTTATTAATTTTCGCAGTTTCTTTACGCTTAGGTTTCAAGGGTGCATTTTGTAACTTTTCGACTGTTTGGGCTCATTCAGGGTTTCCCTTAGACTTGCTTCGTGTTATTATTCCTTGATCGGAATTTAATTTAGCGGGTGGGCCTGACATTTATATATCATTATTCTCAGACTTTCACAGATTTCAATATATCTTATTTTTCAAATTCTTAAAATTTATTTTTATTTTTCAAATTCTCAGGATTTCTTAAACTTATTCTCAGATTTTCACAAATTTCAATATATCATATTTTTCAAATTCTCAGGACTTCTTAAACCTAGTTTCTTGTTTGACTTCTTAGGTTCCAAAATTATTTTCATTATTTACTTTTTTTCTTATTAACTCAGAGTTTCTTAAATTTTTAATTATTTCAAAATATTTCAATTTTCAAAGTATCTTATTTATTCTTTACATTTAACCAGATTTCTCAAACTTTATTTGTATACTCTCAAAATTTAAATATTTCAGACTTAAAGACTATCTCAATTTAATTTCTAGATTTCTTAGGATTTTATGAGATTTTTAAATTCCTTAAATTCACAAATATCTTATTTTATTTCTTAAATTCTCTAGATTTTTTAAAAACTGATTATTCTCAGTGTTATTATTTTTTTTCAATTTTCAGGATTTCCTAAATTTATTTTATTTTAAGTTTCTTCAAATTTTAATTTCATATTTTTTAGATTCAGAAATATCGCATTTCATTTCTTAAATTTTCAAGATTTCCTAAGACTCATTATCTTCAATTCCATTTTATTTTTTAGTTCTAGGAATTTCTTAAATTTATTTTATTTCAATTTCTTAAGAACTGAATATTTTAGACTAAAAAATATCTTATTCGATTTTCCAGATTTTTTCAGGATTTCTTAAAATTTTAATTTTAAATTTCTCAGATTCAAAAATATCTCATTTTATTCCTTAAAGTCTCAGGATTGTCTTAAATCTTAACTTATAATTTCTCATATTCAAAAAAATCTCATTTTATCACTTAAATTCTCCGGATTTCTTCAAATTTTAATTTTAAATTTCTCAAATTCAAAAATATCTCATTTTATTACTTTAACTCTTAGAATTTTCTTAAATTTTAATTTCAGATTTCTCAGATTCACAATTATCTTATTTTATTTTTTAAATTCTCCAGATTTCCTCAAAATTTAATTTCAAATTTTTCAGATTCAAAAGTTTCTCATTTTATTTCTTAAATTCTCAGGACTTCTTTCAATTTTAATATCAAATTTCTCAGATTTAGAAATATCTCCCTTAATTCTTAAATTCTCAAGATTTTTCAACACTTATTATTTTCAATTTTATCTTACTTCATTTTTTTATTTTTAGGATTTATTGGATTTGTTTCATTTTTAATTTCAAAAAAATTAAATATTTCAGACTTGAAAATATTTTATTTCATTTTTCAGCATTTCTTAAAATTTTAATTTCCAATTTTTCAGATTCGAAAACATCTCATTTTATTTCTTAAATACTCAAGATTTCTTAAAACTTATAATTCTCTATTTTTTTAATTCTTAGGGTGTCTAAAATTCACTTTATTTTTAATCCAATTAGATTTCAATTTACCTTATTCCCTGAATTTTATCTCAAACGTCGAACAGCTACTTCGGCCTTATTTAACATTGATTCAAAGATTTACGAGAATTCCTTCCAAGAATTATCGTAGTTATTGTTTTTTAAAGGATATTTGGTTTGAATGTATATATTGTTTTAATTGCCTATTTAGACTGTTAGTCCATGAGAATTAACAGTTGAAATAATTAAACCATAACTGACTAGTGCCCGCTCGAGCTCAGATCCTGCTATGATTTCAGCAAATTTATATTTGTATGATATTATTTATGCTAATAAATTGCGTAATTCGACAAATTTATGTTAATTAATTGCAGAATTCAACTGTTATTCTTAAATGAATTAACAGTTGAATTGTGTAAATCATAACAGACTAGTGCCCGATCGAGCTAATTCCCTGTTATGATTTTAGCAAATTTATGTTAATTAATTACAGAATTCATCTATTATTCTTAAATGAATTGACAGTTGAATTGTGTAAATCATAACAGACTAGTGCATGCTCGAGCTTAGTTTCTGTTATGATATCTTCATAAAAGTCTTATGTGAGTTGTATAATTAGTGTTTCAAGGGAATTCTTTTTTATTTTAATTGTAATTTTTATTTGATTTAGTACGCGAAGTTTAAATTTTAGTTCACCTTAGATCACTTATTATTATTATTTACTGTTTTAAGTTTCTTGAAAATTATGTGTGTGACGTCTGGATAATTAACTACATCACATACCTACCTTTATTTAATTTCTCCTCGTTTTTGCACAGCGTGCTTAGAATAATTAAAATGAAAATAAATACTCTAATTATCCGAAGCGGCATTTGAGGATCAACTGAGAGAGAGAGAGAGATTTGTTTCTGACCAACTATCAATTTATTTAAGCTTATTACAAAATCGTGAATCCAGTGCTATTGATTAATTCTGCCGAGATCAGCCAGATATCCAGTGATTTTTTCGTTCCCAGGAATAGCTGCTTGAATTATAGGGAAGAATTTTCAGATTTGAAATTCTAAGTGGAAAAAGTGAGAATGGGTTCGACGAGATTCAGCGCTTACCTTGAATTATACTCCTATTCTAGCCTCGTCCTCAAGAGTCAGGAGAATTCTCACTAAGTGATTGTGGAACTTTCGGCTAACCTCCAAGGATCCTTGCAATAAGGGCAAAAGATCTGTAAGGGATCCTATGGACAGGTGATTCTTGGAAGTGATTCATCTGATGATTTTCTATAGGAGAACGATTTGTCGACCCGATTTATCCCGACAGCGAAGAGGGGTTATATAGAGTCGGGGATTTTATGTCAACAATTAACACAGCACAACTTAATTTAAGCACAAGTTAGAGTTTTAAAGGCAATACACAATTTTACACAATTTACCCTATTTCAGTAACACTTACTTCGCACTTATTACACTAGATACCGACGCGATATAATTATTGTCACAGATATTAAACAGAAAACAGATTTTTTTTTACAGGACGAAATAGCGGATAAGAACGGACTAACTTAATCGTACGACGGCAGAGTTTCAACTGAATTGAACTTAACTTAATCTTACGGCGGCGGAGTTTAAGCTAGACTAAACTGCTTCTGATCATTTTCGGGGGTTTATAAACATAAAAGCCACCCCCAAAAGAAGTCTTAAATTCGATGCCATTCAATCGTAATAATCGTGCCTAAACAAATTCATGCCCCTCCCATTAACTTAAATGACGCTTTTTATGTGTTTGAGGCACGTGTATAATTTTTAATCCATAACAATTATTTATCGGTAGACTTTTAGAGTAGGGAGTGACGTGACGTTACACATGGTGAGATTGTTGTAAAAAGAGTTTACTTCCTGCAAAACTAATAGGAGTAAAATGCGAAAATCGAAATTTTGTTTATTGAGTCGAAAACGTTATACCCAGTTTTATAGTGGAATGCTGTTAAAATAATTTATGTTAAAAACTACACATTTTATATGAACAAAATGTGAGTGATTTTTAATCAATTCATCCATAGGCAGATTTTGGTGAAAAAAGTTTACTTTCTGCAAAACTACTCCAAGAAAAATGCGAAAATTGCACTTTTGATTATTTAACCAAAAATATTATACCCAGTTTTATGGTGGAATACTTTTAAAAATATATCGATTATTATCAGCAAGTTCACAGCGGAATTCTTTTATCACTTACCACACTTTTCCTATTCCGAGACCAAGTTTATTATTGTAAGGAGAAATTCATTATTCATTCAAATCCAGTGATTCTGTTGCATTCGCCAGTCACTCAGACTTATCAATAAACGGTTACGAAAAAGAAAATGACAAATTGCTTTTTTCATTCTAATTTAAAATTTCCGCCAAAACAGATGCGACTCTTACCGACAGTGCATTTCCGTATTTCTATCAAGCACGGTTGAGCTATCAGCCCCATCAGCTGTCAGGTGGCTTCTAGCGCACTTCACGTCGTTGCTACACGACTTTACTCTCATTTTTTAGCAGTTACTGCGTTTTTATCGAAAAATCAGGTACTGAGCAGGACAACCACCACCGCGAAACCCCT
>JAUELO010023544.1:0-10961 GCA_032357855.1 Amphibolips quercusostensackenii
ACAAAAAATTTAAAACTTGAATGTACGTAGCCCGCAAAAATTGAAAAGTCACCTTACTTTTTGAACACACCTCGTATGTGAAAATGAAATAGTTTACAATATCATATCCCTGGAGTATTAAATACAGGTAAATGTCAATCGGCAGCGTGTTCCTGACTTTTTTTTCAAATGAACGTCTTTACATCTTTTAAAAGAATGTTAAAGATCTTATTTCCAATGCTTGTATTTTTCAGAATTAATAAGAGAATTATAACATGAAATGCGCAATAATTCCGTGTCATTTAATAACACGTTTTTATTATTAGAAGCAGCATACTTCACAAGTGACATTATACGTAAATATAATTTGAAAAATGTTCTTCTTTGTTTAAAAAACTTGATTTATAGAGTAATCGAGGCTGAAGATATTCATTTAACTCGTAAAATTTTTATTGCATAACCTTGTCATCCGGTAACAGAAAAGTTATTTTCAACAAATTAAATTAGTTAAAGAACGGTGAATTATCGACATTCACCTCATTATTTGGTTTAAAAATATTTTTGAAATAATTTGCAGAAATATTTCACCTCTATAATAATGTTTTGCAACTTATATATTTAAAACCGTCCTTTAAAGTTCCTCTCAAATCCTACCTAATATTTTAAAAAATACTAAAAAAGTATGGGCTAATATAATAACTGATACCCTAAAATATTTAAAAGGCTCTTTCAAACATCTTTCAAATCTTACAAAAGCTTACAATTCTTGTCACATTCTTTAAAGTCTATAAAAACGTAAAATACCGAAGAACTTAGCATTTTTTAATCACTTGAAAATGCAATTTTAACTTGTAGGATAATTTCAAGAAAGTAAACAATATTTTGTTTTCACAAATGATTAATACATGATATAAAGTGATATTGTTTAATAGATGACTTTTCTTCGCTTATATAACGATTTGAAAAAAAGATAATTAAGTGAAACACCAAAAACTATTTGCCAGAGATCGATTTTATATCTAATCTGTACACACTATGTTAAATTCTCTAAGCTCCTCAAGATAAAATATTATAATACATGAACTCTCCTAAAACCTAAATTATCCAAATGTGCAAGATTTCACTTTCTACTGCATAAACCATGTGATACTTATTGAAATATTTTATGGCACCAACTCCTAGGTTATCCATATACGAATTTCATGACCGGTCAAGCAAGAACACATATTTTAGAACAGAATATGATATACAAACCCAAAACATTAGAACATTCATTAGGAATGCTGTTCTCAGAATTCTGCGTCAATAAGTTTTCTCTGTCATTTACAAAAAATGAGAATCCTAAATGCTGTGATCTCTATTTTATACGTTACTCTCCATTCCATTGGTAGGTCAAAAATAAATTAATAATATTCTTTATATTTCCTTTTTTTACAATAAGTACGTTAAAGCATATCTATCATACATTTATGAATATTAAATACTATGTGAACTTTTTCAAAACAAAGAATTATTATTTTTTTTACTTACATTTTTTGGTATTTAAGTATAACAACTAGATCAACACTCACGTCTTACTTATTATAATTAGCCTTTTATAGTATTTCCAATAAAATCCTTACACCACAGAGGCTTCAATTTCTCTTTGCTGATTCTTGACGAATTTTCAAGTTTTGAAGCCGGAATATAATACTTTTCTCTTTATAATTCAAAATTTGGAAGTTTTATATATTTTCGCAAAAAATATCTTTCAGAGAAAAAAGCCTTGGTGGCTCAGACGATAGCGCTTTAGGCTTTCAAGCAGAAGGAATGGGTTTCAATCCCAGAGCCGGTACAAATAGAAATATTTCTATGTACTTGTATCGCGGTTTTGGTGGTTTGGGACCCACCTTAAACTGTAGGTCTTTTAAAAGAGGCTGGTTACGCAGTAGGGTATGGGCCCTATGTCTTAGGGGTCACTCGTCGACTTTCGAGAAGATTTGGAAATAAGTTAACGATCTCCTTGCGCTTAAGGCCTCAATGGGGGACTCACGCTCAGTGGTCGCTTGTTGATTTCGATTAATGAACACACACACTTACATAACACACCAGGGCAGTGCTTCGAATCTGTGCATCTAACTGATGACCTCAGAGGGATTGCTCTAGCAACTCTTTGCCTGGTCAACAAAGTAGGACGTCATTTACTGCGCGATAGGCACGCCTGGCACCTGAGAGGTGAGCGGTGAAGGTGGCCGATTTCAGTCTCCTGTCCCGAGAATAAACCCGGGTGTGGCGCAATAGGCTTTATAGACTCAACGCCAGGGTGGGCCTCACGGGCCCACTCGTCCGCATTAAAACTGAACCCTGTAAACTCCGCGTCACTTTTTTCTCCCAAAATAACAATTCGATTTTTGATTGTGCCTCGGAGTAGGGTAAAATAGGTAAAGTGTCTAGAAATATTTTTCATTTTCATTACTGTGATCACTCATTATCACGAAAAAGCTGTTACACATACGCCATTTTTTACTACCCTATTAACAGTTATAGGTTTATGATTGATTCAAGGAAAAAAATTTAGCGATCTTTTAAAATTATTTGGCAAACTTTGGTTACGCAATTTATGTTAAAGCTGACCTTTGAGAAATAAAATGAAATATGGAAATGCGTTTTTCTATTTGCAGTATAATTTTAACACCATAAATTAATTTATCTGGTTTGTCTTTCTACAGAAATATCATCAGGTACGTCGCGCAAAACAAGGAACTTTCTGGAAAATTTTGGGAAGAGTAACGAACATGTGAATCATGAATGTAGCTATGGTTTAAATGAAAATTGATCACAGAACTTGTGATTGATAAAAAGTTTCACTATGAGCAGTTCGAAACTAATAATAAACTTTTTAACTAGTAAATATTTTGCTTCTTATTTTAAACGTCCTAAACAAAAATGTTTGAAGTAGCATACCATACCGGGATTTTATTTTTTTATTAAGCAGCATTCCTGGAGGCTTTTTTTCTTTAAAAGCCTAAATTCCTATAATATATTTCTGCAGAATTAAATAAGCAAAATAGCTATTTCAGCAAACACCTATTACTAATTTCTTTCTGTCAGATTGGTGGAGGTGCAAATTGGATAAATTAGAAAAATCAATAGCGTCAGAATTTGTGGATTTTTTTGGACCCTCTCTTTCTCTTTCTGTAAAGCTTACCGAATCTTCTGTCGAGTTTACAGAATTTCCGATAATCTTATAAGTTCATGGATATCTTCTGTAATAGTAACTGAAATTTTTTGTTAAGCTGACATCTTGAAACTCTAAGATCTGATAAGAAAGTCTGTAAATTGTATAGAAAGTATTTGTGAATTTGAAAAAATACTGGAAATTCTGGAAACTCTGCAAGAAATCCTGTAAGCTTTACAGAAAAGCTAGGCTCTCCCTATCTTAACTAAAAATCCTGTAACTTTAGTTAACTCTTTTTTTCCGTTTGTTGTTCATATAACTATCGCTAAAGTAATATTCATCAACTTTCAAAAACTGCCTCTAGCCCATTTAACATACCTCGTCATAACTGCCTTTAACTAGAATCACCAACAAATTTTAAATGAAAAATAATCACACTAAATACCTTTTTATGTCTCTAACTGCTATAAGTATCTGCGTATTTCAATAAAGAACCCCCAAAAAAATCTTCTAGTCCATTTAAAAAGTCCCGCCTCAGATGCCTTGAGCTAAAATAGCAAAAAAAAAAAATTTAATGAAAAATGATCAACCCAGAGTTTTTTCAAATATACTAGTGTATATATTAGTTTAACAAAAATAGTTATATGCGTTCTGTTTAAAGATATAACAGCTACCTTTAGAGAGGTTTTAAAGGTAGATACCTTTAGTGTTAACAGTATATCTCAGACATTTTCGCAGATAAATCGTTGCCCTATATCTGAAAAAAATTATTTTAGTTGTTTTAGGTTAAGCAAATTAGGCTGTGGTTAATTAAATGTGCTAGACGTGGACTGTTGGGGTTATTGATTATTACTGCGGGATTGTATGTCTAACTAAGCGCCTTAAAAACAATACTAGTGTGATCAATGTCAACTTAGAACTTTGTTGTCAATTTTAGTTGAAGGCGGCTAATAAGTGATTCTTTTAATGTGCTGGAGGTGGGTTTCCTTTTTTTCAAATTATTTTTGTTGTAATAGAGATAATGACTAAAGTCTTGGATGTTTTTATTCAACTCTATTTTTTCAGGAATCTCATACTTTTTTATTAACAGCTTCTCATTAAAATTCTATCAAATCTTATCCTCTCCAGTCTTATATCATATCATTTTTATTCCAATCTCAGCTATAAACATTTTTAATTTCTTGATTATTATTAAAAGGTCAACATGACATTAATTTTCACTTTCTGATAAGACAATAATCTCAAAATAATATAATGAAAAAAAGCTTAAGTACAACACTTGTAGTAATCCAAAAACATTCGTTCTCCAAAAAATTAATATCGGCTATTTCTTCTTGCAGAGATAGGCCCACAGTTCGAAGGTTTGCCTAACAGCGCTCTTATTTTTTTTTGTTCCTGGTAACGGCACATCTTGTTCTTTTCTTTTTTTCTGATAGACAACATCCTCCTGCTAGTTTGTTTTCTTCTGCAAGATCTCATTCTGCGATTAGGTTTTCTTCTCCTGCCGCACCTCCTGTTCGATCAAGGTCCCCGTCTCCTCCTGGAAGGGCTGTAGCACCAACCATCCGAACTGGCTATTCGAACTTCGAAGATACACTTTTCTTGCGGATAAACAAATTGAATTACTCAAAGCACGAAACAAATTTTTGCGCATACCGTCACAAAAACAAATTGTACTACAAACAGTAGATGGTGACGTCTTTGCAATATTGGACAGTGCTAATGTTCTAAATAGAATATATAAATATAATACTTGTATTCGCTGTAAAAGATGAACAAAATCATCATGAAAAGCGGCATAATTACCCTAATGACTTTAGCTTACAATCGAGGAAGCTCCAGTAGGCCCTTATAGACACATCTCAGATTGTTTTGAAATAGAGCATGTAAACTAGAGTGATGGGTAGTTTACTTTTTAAGAACCTTCTACCGATACAAATGTTACCGTGAGACAGCTCTTTTCCAGCCGCTTGGGGCCAAGGTTACGGAAAATAACGAAAATTAGAATATTCAGTTTTTGCATAGCAGATTCGATGAATAAAACCAGAACCGATGGTCAGAGAATGTTGATAAATGAACTCTTCTTTCTTTTTGGGCACAAAAAAGTGTGCTAAACCGAAAGCCAGTAACAAAAGTTAATTTTCGGTTTTAGAGGGTAATTTAAACTAAAAAAGATTTTAAGACTCAAATAAAGAACGGCTCAATTCAATCAAAAAAATAATTATAAAACAAGATAATGAAATGTTTCATCAGTATGCAGCAACTGATCTAACCAGTAACATTCTCTGGCCGAATCAGTAATTTTAGCAATCTTAACTGTAACATTAATTTATTAAATCATTCTTCTTGAATGGCATAATTAGTACCTTTCACTAATTAAATCAGTAATTTTGATTGACATAATCCGCAAAATTCAATGTGGTAATAATTAATTCATTATTAATTTTAATCATTTATTAAAATGTCGTAATTGATTTAAGAATTTTATTTGAGGAATAATTTTTTTCTTTAATTATGGCAGACGAATAAGAAATTTCAATCGACTTAAAATTATTTATTTTAAGTATCTGATTGATTAGTATTAGTCATTTCTTTAATAGCAACTTGAGACAAAAATTCTTACAGGATCCTTTAAAGTCTATCCGAAGAAACCTTGTGGTATATTAGAAGTAAAATTTAGTTTTATCCAACGACGATGACATCCTATTTAAAGTAATTCACTTTGAAAGCCGCTACCTTCTTCCAGTGTAGCTGTTTCATCATATTAATTTCAACTAAAATAGTTTGATTCTAATTGACTAGAGAAATTATCTAAAAAAAGCTACATCTGAACAAAATACATCAATTTTTAAATCAAAAGATACATTTTCAACCAAAAATTAAATGATTACATTTGTATGAAAAAAAAAATTTTCGGCCAAAGATATGAATTTCTTACTAAAATTATGAAATATTGGATCAGAATGAATTTAATTCGTAATTGGAAAAACTTAATTTAAACTAAAAAAAGAAAACATGTTTTTAGTCAAATAGATGAATCGTAAATTACATTAATTTTAATTTTATAAAAAGACTAATTTTTCACCAAAAAATAAATAGTAAAACTTTCAGTTAACAATATTAATATTGCAAGAACGAGATGAATAGCCAATAGAGTATGGAGAGGAGATGGGTGGCCACAGTTATCTAAAGAAGGAATAGTGATACCTATAGTAAGGAAAGGCAAAGGGAAGGAGGTTCAAGATTATAGGGAAGTGACGCTGATGCCAACATTGTATAAAGTATATGTAACAGTTTTGTCAGAGAGATTGAAGAAATAAGTTGAGGAAAAAAGGTAGTGCCACCAAATCAGACAGGGTTCAGGAAAGGGATAAGGGTAATAGACAACATATATGTTCTGAATTATCTAAATTAATAAAAGTATTGAAAGGGAGAAAGGGTTAATGATAGCAATGTTTGTGGACTTATAAGCGGCGTGTGACTCTCTGGACCGAGTAGAGATGAAAAAAGTTGTGGTGAAAAAGGAGATAAGAAAGGGGTTGGTATAATGAGTATCAGAAATTTTTATAGAGACAAAAAGCAGAGTAAAGGTACGAGAACAAGTAGTAGATAGCTTCTGGTTAGTAAGAGAAGTAAGGCTAGGGGTTCCTCTGAGCCCACTTTTATTTCATATATTAATCTAGGACTTGAAAGAGGAAATGAAGAAAAAGGAATAGAGAGGAATTAGGATAAGAGAGGAAACAATATATACGCTGGCATATGCAGGCAATATAGTGTTGATGGCAGAGGATGAAGAAGGAATAGCGGGCTTAGTTACAGGATTGAAGAAATACTTAGATGGGAAAAGATTGAATTCGAATGTAGAAAAGACAAAGATAATGAGGTTTGGAAAAGAAGGGAGAAGAAAGAAAGATTAGATTTGGAGATGAAAGGGAGTAAAGTTGAGAGAAATAAAGGAGTTTTAATATTTAGGATATACCTAGGAAAATAAAGGAGGCCATACAGCTCATATAAGAGAAAAAATGAAAAAAGCAGCAGGGGTAATGAAACAGATATGGGGAATAGAAAAAAGAAGGTTAAAAAAAGATTGGAGAAAAAAAATGTGGTTGTTTGACATGCTGGTATGGCCGGTATTAGGTTATGGAGCAGAAATATAGGGATGGGAGGAAAGGAAAGAGATCGAGAGTTTACAAGAAAGTTATATAAGGTGGACGCTAGGGCTAGACTGGAGGACACCTGGATATATTGTAAGAGAGAAAGCGCAAATCAATAACTTAAGTACAAGAGCGAGAAAGAGCGCATGGCAATTTGAGTCGAAGTTAAAGGAAGGAAAGGAAGGAGAGTTTGCAAAAAAGTGTTTGAAAGAGGTGCGGAAAAGGAGAGACAGGATAATAAAATTAACGAGATGGGAAGAAGAAAGGAGGGAGTTCTTCGATGACAGATATATATAAGACGCGACTGGAGTAGACTATGAAGAATTGGTAAAAAGAGATAGAGAGGGACAATTAATCGAAAGATGCGAAATGATTGAGGAATCAAAATATAATCAATGGTATAAGATGTTAAGAAAGGAAGGAATGCCAAAGTATTTAGAAAAGGGATGGGAAGAGAGCAGATTGACAAGAATAGCAAGATTAAGATTGGAAAACGAGGTAAAGGAGGGAATGTATAGGAAGAAGAAAGAAAACAGAATGTGAAGAATATGTGAGTGGAAGAAGGAAACATGGGAGCATGTATGGGAAGGTTGTAAAAGAGAAATGAAAGATCAAGGAAGTTGGCAAGAGAATGTGGTGAAGATTTTCGGCAAGGAGAAAGTGGGTGAGGAGTGGATGAAGGAGTTAGAGGGGGCTAAAGGGGCGAATAAGATAGAATCAAAAAATGGATGTGGGAAAAATGGTAAAATAAATATAAGATAGAAGAGAATTGAAAGGAAAAAGGAAACGGAAGTCGAATAGACTAGAAGCGTGAATATCTGTAAGTAATTATTATACAGTAGTATAAGCAGATTAAGTTGCGCATGCGCTCGCTCTCACTCACTCGCTCTGACTCGCTCTATATCTCGCTCTCGCTTCCGATCGCTTGCTCACTCTTTTGACATATATGTAATATGGAAGCAAGGATCTAGATGTAGAAATTGGTGTACATAGTTGTAAATAATTGTAAATAGTAAAGATAAGTTGATATAAAGTTGTAGAAGGTTTTGTAAGAAACAGAGGTCATGTAAACCCTTAGGGGACACATTATGGATAAAGAAGAACTGAATTAGTTACATTTTGTAACTTAAAGAAAAATCATTTTATACAAAACAGAAAAGTTGATCCAAAGTGATGAATTCTTAACGAAAATAATGAATTTTGAAATAAAGTAGTTACATTTTCATCAAATAAGATTAATTTTCTACCATAAGAGATAAATTTTCAACAACAAAAAATGCATTTTTACCTAAAAAAGATACAGTTCGTACTTAAAAAATTGACTATTTACAGTTGCAGTAAGAAAATTAATTTCTAACTGAAGGTGTGGAATTCTCACCCAAAGTGGGAAATGTTAATCTTGATAATTTTTTTTTTCCAAATGCTCTATCAGGATAAGTTTTTATGTATATACTCGGGGCAAATTATCTTAACAGAATGAATTAAGTCGGACTTAAAATCAAATGACTTGCACTGAACTCATTAAATTTCTTTAATGATTGACTATATCGGCTAAATCGAGATTGAAATGTATTATGTTAATAAAACAAATTCGGATTAATATGTTATTTACCTTTATGTCCATACCTTAATCTAAATGACAACAAAGCTGTCTATCTAAGGCCAAATATTTAATTCAACGCAAAGTTATTTTTTAAATTAATACTTTTCTTTAGGGATAAGCAAATAAAACATTTTTTCAGTATTCCGGTAATCAGGATTTCCTCTAAAAATTTTATACAGCGAAAATTGTGATGAAAATCCTCAAAAAAAAGGAAGAAGATTAAGCTATCGGAATTTATTTTCGATAATAACAGAAGAATATCATTTGATGAATTAACAGACGAATCTGACTTTTAAAATTTACAAGTTAATAGCAAACGCGATTATATATCGTGAGTTAATATGATAATATAAAAATAATATAAGAAGCAAAGACGGCAGCCGATATCTGATTTGGAAAAGAGACTGGGCTACGTATTGAAGCATCGAGAAAACCTTTCTATTGTAATGCAAGTAGATCAAACTGGCCTGAAAAAAAGATACCCGTATTATTGTAATTAAACGAAAAAACATCACTCGACATGAAAATGGGGTACAAGAAGTTCTTCAGAAGATGAGAGAGTCTATCAAAGAATTAAGCAACAACCGCAAGAAGTCATACAGAATCAGGAGTGGAAATAAAGAACAACTAAATATCTTTAGAATAAACCAAAACAAAGTTACTCTAGAAGAAGTATACTAAAGAAATAAAGTGAAAAAACGAGCACAAAGAAGATTTTAAATAATAGACTATTAAAAAGTATAAATTAAATAAACTCCATAGATTAAACAAAAATAAAATAAATTCTAATATATCAATATATGTTCACATTTTATTGAACTCAATCTTCGCCAGCATACAAAAACAAATGTGCTCAAACAAATTTTTTTTTTGATAATTAACACGTTCCTTGCAAAAAAATTCTTAAGCCGACCACTTTTTACATTGAAACCCAAGAATCACGTTAATTATGGTAAAGATAATATTTGCCACCCGATTTTACATGGGAACTCAAGAATCAACTTCTTCAAATTCTAACTGAAAGATGACCTATTTTCTATCAAGTAACTTTTTGTTTATATAAAATTATTTAAGGTGTAAATGTGCCTCGTACAGAAAAAAGCTTACTTGGATTTTCAACTCGTTTTTTACGTGGGAGCTTATTCAGCAAGTCGTCAAATTTTGCAAAAAACAAATTATGTGCTGACTAAAGGTTGACAAATAAATTCTTAATGTAAATTTAAATCCTGGACACTATATGGAAAAATATGAATAACCGTAATTTTTATTATTAATGCTAAAAGCTAAATTTACTAACCTTAAGCTAAAAAAAGGAAAGATCAATTTAGTCAAAATCGGGAATGGAAAATGAGGAAGTAAATCAATATTATTTCAGCAAAAAATATTAAGCATCTATCCTTTTACTTTTGTGGCTCACATTCTCTTATCACGTTAACGAATTTATAACAGTTGGCTAATAGAATCTCTCACTTTCGGTTCAATACTCTATCAAAATTGGTGCTGATTTTATAGTTGCGACCAATTTCCTTAAGGGCATGCTCTGCGCGGATGACGCGACTAAGCCAGGCCTAACTTCTAAATTTTTGTTATCCACATTTGAAAAATAAATTTAAAGGAAATGGGAAATAATTTGGGAAATGGTAAATAAATGTAAATGGATAATGCCTGGCAAGGCACAGAGTTATCCAACAAATTTTTTTTTTTATAAACTAATAATATAATGTCGAGCGTGATAGACCAATGTTCTGCGGATGCAATCGTATTAAAATCAGTTCTACCTAAGACCGTCGGTCGGTAAAAAAACGAGTTTGGCAACTTGGAATCTTTCAGTACCGGATGAAAGCAACTCGAGGCCCTGAGGCGTAACTTTCCTTGGTGCCTCTCGAGGTAAATCGCATAAAGAGAGCGATTTTAATTGTTTACTAAAATGGAAAACTAGAAATTTCGTTTCGATTTAAAAAAAATTAAATCTAACCTTAAAATTTTTAAAGTACAATATAATAGACCAATTATATATATATATATATATATATATATATATATATAAAATAACTGTCTCTTTTTATTT
>JAUELO010023577.1:0-10960 GCA_032357855.1 Amphibolips quercusostensackenii
CCACAATATCTTCAATATCTTCAACGAGTACACCAATGACAACACTACGAATTTACGAGTGAGTACCTTAATCCTCCGTAAATTCTAAATTTACTTTTTTCCACGAGAATCTTAACCCAGGTCTTTCTTTAAAGTTCTGCACAAAAGTAGACAAGGTATCAATTTCCAACTACTTGGGGCATTAACTCAATTGTAAAATTTATAATTAATAAATTTCATCGCATGTATCTAAGTAACTAAATTATTTTCCTCATTCCTTAGACAAGATCCTTTAGATCTTGAGATAGGAAAGAAGCTTTCAAGTAAGAGAGGTAATAGTACGTTGGACGTAACGCTTTTTTACATAAATAAAATTGTTCATGGAATCTATATTAAAAAAAAAAATATTTTACATCTTATAAAAACTGCATTTAAATTTTTTGAATTCTTAAAAGCCGGTTAACGGAAGTTTTTGAAAATTGTTTAAATTCTAGAACTTATTAATTTTGTGCTTAACTTGAAAAAGTCAAATTAATTATAATATATCATTTTTAAAGTTAAAAAAAATCACTGTTCGCGGTACCATGTTCTAATTTTAAATTAAATAATTTTGCAGATGTAAAACAAAAAATTGTATTTTTAAATATCGTATTTTTAAAGAGAAAAGGAGGAAAGGGGGCATCTTGTTAAAATAGGAGAAAAAAGGGAATTTGAGAAAAAAATAAACGCAGGGGAATAGGAAAAGACCGTGCATCCTGTGATAATATTATCTTTTTAACCCTCTTAGATAGGTAGGATGGAATTTAACAAAAAAATAGGTTGTCCACATATGACAGAACAATATTCCACAAATTACAAATGTTTTATTTCTTTCACATCTTCCATTTCTCAGTTTTAAACGATTTTCTAGCTAATTAAAATTTTCAAACTCAAGCCTTTATAACCGAACGATTTTAAAACCTTTTAAATGATGAAAATTTTAATTCAACAATGCTGAATTCTAATTTTTAAAACAATAGCTTCTACACTTAAATGAGTTCAAATTAAAAATCACCTTATCCTTAAATGAAAATTATTCACAAATAATTAGTTTTGGATATTATGAGATACGAAAATGGGTATAATGCTTAATTACTTAATTAAAAAAATTTAAATTACACATAATGTTTCAAAATACAAGATCTAAATTGCACAGTTTCAATAACAGCTGCAATCATTACCAACTTCAAAATAAAAAAAGGAACGTTAATCAGTGAATGTGAAATTTAAAGTGCACAATCCTTCAAAATTCAAGTAATCATAAGTATAAAAATATTTTGAATCGGATTTAATACATATAACTATTATGTACGGATTATTTCTTTCAGTATGATATCTAATTTCGGGTTAGGCAAAGTGTTCTTCTACCGTTATTGTAATGTATTCGTTCATAATTCGTTGACAAATCGAAACATTAAGGAAAATTCAAGAAAAGAGGCCTACGTATTTTGAGGTTAAAATCCTTTGTATTTAAAGTAAATTATCCTGTAGTAGAAACATCGACAATAATCTCTATGTTTTGGGCAATATCTACGTGTATATAGAGAAGTACCCGGACAGGAAGGTCAACAATGAATAAGTAGTCGTATTTAAAAAAGGGCAAAGTTTTGGATCTTGTGTGGTCCCTTTTCAAGCCTGTTCAAAAAATTCTTAATTATGAACAGAATTTTGAATACAAAAAAAAAAAATTTCACAAAAAACAATGTTGAAATATTTTTAAAAAATTTTCTCTTACATAAATAAATTGAAAAGAATAAAACTAACAAAAATTATAAACAGTGTATAATATAAAGTTATTTACCTGAGAGAACATAAGTTAAGTTGGGACGAATAAAAATGAGAGGCGGGAAACAATCTAACTTTTCGTTAAAAAACTTTATGTTTAAAAGAAATTAGACGGAGTCATCCCAGGAGATTCAAAAACGTGCAAACGTCACTTTTAGACGCCATGACACAACCTGTGTTCAGAAAGTCATCATTTAACAGTATGAACGTATATGTTCTTGAAAACAGCAGAAATTGACATTTTTTGAAAAGAGTTAAAACAAAACAAAAAATTATATAAAATGTCTGAATAATGATAAGAAGGTGAAGATAAAGTAACAAGAACGAAGGGTAGGAATTACACATAGAGAACTGCAAAATTTTGGTAATTTGGAATTTTCATATTTGAGATTAACAGACTTTCTTTCTTTTTTAATAAAATAAGATTCAATTGTTAAACGTTTATTTAAACTTTTCTTCACAGATAGGATTTTTGGATGTTTAAAGTCAAAATTATGTCCTGTTTCAATTGTATGTTTTTCAAAAGCAAAAGATTAGAGTTATGTTTTATTGGTCTAAATATAACTTTTATGTTATTGTAACTTAAAATAGTAGCAAGTTTATCTGTTATTCCTGAGATATAAGGGATTACAGTGATGTTTTTTAAGCTATTAGGTTCTTTCTCCTCAAAATGATTGTAAATGTTATTTATTCTGATTTTAATTAGTGTATTAATGAGGTTAATAGGGTTTCCATTTTAAATTAAAGTTTTTTGGATTAGTTTAATATTTTGTGGTCTAAATTTAAAAGAAGGCAGTTTAATAGCTCTATCTATGAATCCGAAAATCGTTCCTTTCTTTTGTGACCAAGGGTGTTGTGATAGGAAATGTAGGTACCTATCAGACCATGTGGATTTATGGTAGCAGTTGGTCAGAAGAGAATCATGATTAGTTCCGGCAATAGAGACGTCTAAAAAATTTAGTGCAACAATTTTTTTCTTTTTCAAAAGAAAATTAAAGATTTGAGTTAAATGAGTTGAAAACTTCTAAAACTTCATGTAATATAGATTCTGGAATTATTAAAAAAATTTCGTGGACGTATTTTATATAGAATGGTATTTCAAAATTTAAGGTTGAAAAACAGTTAATTTGAAGAGTATTTATAAAAATGTCCGCTATCACAGGAGATAGTGGAGACCCCATGGCCACTCCTTCCATTTGCTTATAATTTTTATTGTTGAGTTTAGAATAAGTGGATCTTAAACAAAACTCGATAGCATTTAAAATTGTAGAAAATTATAACAGATATAAACATCTCAGATTTTATGATCCTTTTAAGAAATCTATAAAACAAATTCCTAGTGAATAAATTTAACTGAATATATGATACCAAAAGAAGTCATTTAAATTTCATCTCTCGGACCAGGTTTTGGGTTTAATCCTTTCAACAAACAGCATTTTCCTTTACATGACTTCATAGCTTCTATTGAATCTGGTATATGGAATCTGCCTTTAGACAAACAAAATAAAATTAGAGTTCAATGCTGTCAAACTATCTTTAATTCTTCAAATTCCTCTACTCTAAACAAACAAAAGTTTCATAAAAATTTTAATTTTAATCTAGCAATGCAATTTATCAAAGACAATTCTGATATAATTCTTCGTGATTCAGATAAAGGTACCACAACAGTTGCAATGAAAAAATCAGAATACATGGACAAGATGTCAAATTTATTATCAGATCAATCCAAATTCAAAGAAGTCAAATTTAAGTATACAGCTACCACTGAAAAATCAAATAATATTATAGTTAGCAGATGGGACCATAACTCATTTATCTCCTATATAGATGCTGAAGAATTTGAAGCGAATTCCACAGCAATTCCTAGAGTATATGGAATGCCAAAAATTCACAAAGCTGTTAATCCTCTCAGAATAATAGTTTCCACTATTAACAGCCCTACTTCTAAATTATCTAAATTCTTTGCCAACATTTTTAAAGTTTTAATCGAAAAATCAAACCATAATGTTAAAGACAGTTGGCAGTTCGTTAATGACATTAAATCCTTTAAAATGTCCAAACAACATATTCTTATATCTTTAGTTGTGATGAATTTATATCCTTCAACTCCTATCAACCTATCTCTACAAACTATGAAAAACAAATGGGATGAGGCAACTCCATACACTTTAATTCCAAAGAATGAACTTTTAAATGCTTTTAAATTTGTTTAAGATCCACTTATTTCATATTTAATAATAAAAATTATGAACAAATAGAAGAAGTCACGAAGTACTACAAGAAGACCGCACGCCATGTATTTCAGCTGGCACCAGTTCAGGATCCCCTGGCCTCGGATTTTCTCCATAGCGATATTTATTCTCAGATAAGAGCACCTCTTTAGAGAAAATTAGTAACTAAACTGTCGTCTGCTACTCTAGGAATCGCAATTCCTTAATTTACCACTGGTAGCGCTCTTATCTGTGAATAAATGAAAATCTAAGAATAGGGGATCCCGATTGTTGGCTGTTTCCCACCGTCCCCGCCGTAGGCGGGCGGTCGCCTTGTAGTACTTCGTGGAAGGAGTGTCCATAGGCTCTACACTATCTCTTGTGATAGCGGACATTATCATGAATACTCTTAAAATTGATTGTTTTTCAACCTTAAATTTTGAAATCGCATTCTATAAAATATACGTCGACATTTTTTTGATAATTTCAGTATCTAAATTACATAAAGTTTTAGGAGTTTGCAATTCATTTGACTCAAATCTTAAATTCACTTTTGAAAAAAAAAAAATTGCTACACTGAATTCTTTAGACCTCTCTATTACCAGAACTAATAATGATTCTCTTCTTAATAACTGCTACCATGAATCCACATGGTCTGGTAGGTACCTACATTTCTTATCACGACACCCTTGGTCACAAAAGAAAGGAATTATTTTCGAACTCATAGATAGAGCTATTAAAATGTCTTCTTTTAAGTACATTGTTTTTTCAGTTTCGACCTTTGGTTGATATTGTGTATAGTTTCCGTTTTGGAAGGTCCAAGAAATAAAAAACTAGAATTTAATTTAAGTTTAAAAAAAAAATATTTTAAATTTAATTCAATTCTTGTTTACGACGTACAAGAGAACGATCGGGTTCAATCTCTGAATCTCTTATTACCTGACTCATTTAAAAATGTTATAATTTTTCTAATTTTTTTTCTAATAATGAGAAGGACACCACTATCAACATTTTTTCCCTCATTTTATTTTTGATTTTTAGTGTCAGCTCACGCTTACAATAAAATTCAATATATAATCACTCTTATACGTCTTCTCATCAAACTTTGTTGAGGCTTGATGAGGGACTATACTCAGTCCGAAACGTCGACAACTTAAATTAAAGTCTAGTTTTTATTTCTTGGAACTTCCAAACCGGACACTATACACTATATGTCTTCTTTTAAATTTATACCACAAAATATTAAATTAATTCAAAAAACTTTAGTTAAAAATGGTAACGCTATTAACCTCATTAACGGACTAATAAAAATCAGAATAAACAATATTTGCAATCATTTTGGGAAAAAAGAATCTAATAGCTTCAAAAACTTTACTTTACTTATATTTTCTATCTATTTATTCCATTTCATGTTTATTTTTTTCGTTTTCTAATAGAGCTTCCAAGCATTTTTGACGGGACGCACGTGGCACCTCCTGATAGCTTTTTTCAAACGGTAGGTGAGTTAAGCTGAAGGCCTATACATAGCTGTGTGTAAACACGATACAAATAAAAATATAATATATAAAGAACATAATAAAAAATAGTAATTATAATTCAAACTAACTTTTATGCAGTAAAACTTTAATTTTCTAGAATTGCGGAAGATACTGAATGATTGTAAAGGGATTTTATAGTTCTCAATGTATTGATTACGTTTTTCAGGATTTCAGGAAATATCATAATAGAATTTCAGGGGATTTTATAATATTTTAGTAAATTTCAAATGATTTATTTACAAGAGGTGTTTTGTGGAATTTCAAAGGATTTCAAATATTCTAAGAAATCTTGAAAGATTCCCACAATTTTTTTCTTGATTTAAATAATTTGATTTGAAGAGACTTGAAATTATTTTTTAAAATTCACCCTGTATTCTTATTCATTTATTCAGAATTCTTTTAAATTTTTTAAAATTGTTTTGAATTTTCTCCATTCACTTGAATTTTTCTAAATTCACTAAATTCTTCCTAACTCAGTGGATTTTTTTGGATTTTTTAAAAGTTTTCATTCAATTGATTCCGAGCTTCAATTAATAAAATGATCAAAGGATTGAAATATTTTAATGTATTTTTTCAAATTCCCCAGAATTTTCCAGAGCTTTTAAAACTTTTAAAGAATTTGAAAGGACTTTAAAGTTTTTAAAATATTTCAGGTTATTTTAAAAGATTAGAAGTCATTTTTAATTTATTTTAGTAATTTAATGGGATTGTAAAGGATTTAAAATATTTTTCGGTTTTTTAAACATTTCTAGGTATTTTCAAAAGCTTTAAATAATTTTAAGGAATTTCCATGTGTTTTGATAATTTTATGGATTTAAAAAAATTTGCATGTGGTTTTAAAGAATTTCCTAGAATTTGAATGACATGTAACAATTGTGCAGGACCTATAAGGTTTTAAGATATTTTCCAAGATTCTAAGGAGTTTCATAAGATTTTCTATTGATTTAAAGGATTTGAAGAAATTTTAGCAGTTCTCAAAGTAATTCAATAAATTTTTCAGGACTTCTAGAAATATAATCAAATTACATAGAATTTTATAGAATATTATATTTTAATGGGTTTCAAAGAACAAAAGAAATTAGAAGATTTTTATTTTAATTGACCCTGAATTCTTTTAAATCCTTTAAAATTTTCTTGAATTTTTTCAATTGGCTTAAATTCTTCCAAATTCACTTAATTCTGTTTCATTAAATGGATGCTTAAAAATCTTTTAACTTCACCCTTAATTTGTAGGCGATTCATCAAATTCTTTTAAATTCTATTGAATTTTTCTAAGCTATTTTTAAATTTACTTAATTCAATTAGGTTTTTATATATTTTTAAAGTGTTTCAAAGTCATTTGAATTCCTTAGAATTTAATATTAATTGTTTTGAAGTCTTATGAATTTATCCTGAATTTGTTATCTTTTAAGCGCCGAAAAAGTAACCTATGAGGGTGACAAAAAAAATCCTTTAGTCCCTATATTCTCTCCTAGAAGGACTGTGAGACCTGTGTTTGTTTTTAAGGAATTACATGTACTGTATATTGCTCTCTGCGGACAGCAGCTACCCACATTTGTTTTCGCTCTTTTTGCTACCAGCGTTCTGGAAAAGAATAAATTGTAGTTCCAAATTTTTATGCTCCGTATTCAAGCAATCTATTACGCAACAAATTCTTTTTGACTCGGTTTTTTTAGCTGAAACCCGTAAAATATTTACACTGTTATCGATGGTAATTGCACAATGCGGCACGGCTTACCCAGCCGTTTAAAAATGTCGTAGTCTGTTGGCACTGCTCTTAGTGGGCGAAGTATTGAAATTTAATATAGACGTATTGAAGAGTCATATGCCTGTATATTAAATTTTATATGTGCCGTTTTAAAAAGTATATTCTTTCTATATGTTTCAATTACATATAAAAAATGTATTAAACTTCATATGCCCTTGCATATAAAAATTGCAAACATTTCTAACAGCGTGTGAGGTAGGGCCATACCTTCTTAATTAATATATGCTTCACCCAGCGGACCTAATCGCAAATGCGCAAGACAAGTAGAAATCTGCGTTACCGATATAATTTAAAATTCAATAAGCGTGAAATTCAAATTAAATTACGATAATCGCAACCACTAAAAAAAACCCCGAATATTCAAAAATAAGCAGACACTTTAGAACAAGAAAGAAAACTTTAAACCTTTAAAAAGGAAAATTACAAAATAGCAAAACAAATGCAGGAAAGTGAGAATATTAAGAATAAACCGAATGAATACATTGTAGATTGGAAAAGAAAAAGAATGGAGGAACTCAGAACGCATAAATCTTTGTGTCTCAAGGACAGTTCGACTTTCTTTTACCTTCTTAAGTAAATATTTTAAACAATACGACCCTTCTCAAATACTTTACAAGCACTTCATGAATTCTTTTCAAAAACCTTTACACAAAAATTTCATTGTCTACAAAACACATAGCACCATTACCACAAAGACAAGGCGCCAAACACCCGACCCCTGTTCTCATATTTCAAGATTTATGTCTTGGGCAACGTCCCGACTTCCGCCCCGACTAATCGACATCTCAAGGCCGAACGTCACGTCAAAAATTGACCTCCCAAGTCGACACTTATAATTCACTTGATAGGATCGCGATTGGCTAAGTTCTTGTTAGTGGGATCAGTGCTAGAAACAGCGATAGGCTATCCCCTCTTTTCTAGGCGTGGTTTAGCCATATAAAAAGCCAGATCCGTGCCGTTTCAGATTAGATTAGCTCAGATTTAGATTTTCTCTCGGATATATCGATTTTCTAATCTCAGCACACCTTTTCGCTAAGCTTTTTTGAGTATTAATTCTAAATTTTTCGAATCATTGACTAAGTATTATTGTGACGCGTTCAAATAAATTACATACATATTCTTGTGTTAGAATCAAACTGGTGAACAAGACAAATACATTATCATTAAATAGAAAACGGTTCGTCGCTAAAACATTGTGGGTGTGTGACTCAAAACTTGGATTAATTTGTGAACTGTGACTCATCGAAAATACAAATTGCAAACTGATTATTGCAAATAAAATACACCAGTGTTTTTTTTACGAGTGAAAATAACAAGTGCTTTTATTGTGTCGACCTTATCCCTGTCTAAATTTTATTTCCAGAAAAACACCTTACGTTCTAAAACAGCAAACGAACCAGGAAATTCGATCATCATCAAGAAGGAATAATCAACTTTTAAACTTGCCGCGAACAAGGCAAACTAGAATTTCTTCTCATTGACCCCATAAAATCAAATTAATTATTGTCGACATCCGAGTTGGACGGCACAAATTTTGGTGGCAGCAGTGTTGGATTATGCTGTTCCTGGAAATAGAATAAGGGAATTAATTTCTTTAATTCGGCGAAGAAATTTTATTAAATTATTTCGGAAATTAAGCTACCAAGCCATTCATTGAAAACACTTCAACGCCTTCGAGAGACAGGTGCTTTCGCCGCTCGTCCGCTCCCGCGGAAACTGAAGACCCCCAACGTTACCGGCCAGACACGTACCTAGACCCCTTGGAAACTGGTCAATAGGACCTCAATTGTCTCCACTAATATATCCTGAAAGGAAAACAAACAAATCAATCACTGTCAGAAAAACCAGTTCAGTGTTTTATCATTGTTAGTCTTTATCCAAACAAATCTAATTCATTTGACAAAGACAAGTTTAGATCTGTTCAGGGGTTTTTGAGCCACGGGTTTCCCCTGAACTTTATGTCAGAAAAGGACAAAGATCTACCGTGATTAAATGTGATTCCGTGGCAGGGAATCAAGGAAATCTTACTTAATCATCAACGCCAAAATTTTTGTCTGACAACTGACTGATCATCAAAAAAATTTGAAGGAAACTGAGGACTCATCGAAGGATTCATTCCACTGACCGGTTGGGCAGGGGCCCAGTCAACATCGAAACGTAGCTGAGGAACATGAGGACAACAACATCTTAAGGATCGTCCTGCCGTTCAACGTTGATCAGCTGAGATCTTCGTCCTACTCTGCAAGCCTGTAACTACTTGCAAACCAGTTATTTCAAATAGCGAGTCACGCACACCACTGCGATCAGGGAAACGAGCTAAATAATGTTGATAGCGAACGAGTCGCTCCGCCTATCGATCAGCACCCCGTAAATGTCGATTTCACAAATCAAATTTCCAATACTCGTTTGCGATCTAAGCCTAATCAAAAAAAAAATGTTGATATAATTAAAGAAAAATATCAAATTCATCATTTAGTGGGAATTAGACCTGAAATTATTCACACTAATTTAGGGGTCTCCAAAAGTCGATTCTGAATCTCACATCGATTCCAGGACAGTAGGTCAAATCTACTCATATTTGACGAAGAACTGTCAAAATTCATTACCTGAGTCGAAGTGCCTCAAAGACTCAAAGAATAGCCCCTTGCACATCTGGGAACTCATAAATTTGACCCTTATTTTCATTAGAATTTTCACGCTAATGTTCAAAATTATTAAATAAATATTTAGTTTTAGTTAGTTTGATATCCCTAAATAGAATATTCATTACAATTTTAACCTTTAATTTTTAATTACCAAAAAGTGTCTGTTTATGAAATAATAAAAATTTATCGTTAAAATTATGACTTGAAGTTTATATAAATATTCTTAAATACATAATTATTATAATTACATAAAAATTGTACCTTGTCAAATTATAGTAAAACATTAATACTAATGTTTATATTTTGCATTGAAAATGTGAAGAAATGTTTTCTAAAAAAAAGGGACAGCCAATTTTACTTATTAATGTTGCGAAAAATTAAATGGGAAAAGTTATTTATATTTTTATTTTTTTAAAATTTAATCTCTATAAACAAACTTTATTAGTAAGAAAGTAAAAATGTATACAAAATTATATTATTAACGTTTCAAAAATTTATTTATATTCAATTATCAACATCTATTTATTCTAAATAATGTACCTTAATTTGAAGTTCATAAATTATGCACAGTGAAAAAATCCCCCCAAGTTCAAAAAAAAAAAATAAATAAAAAGCTGATTGATTCTGAATCTAGCCAGTCGATTCGGGGTCAGGCTGCACTTGTGAATTGTGAGACCCCTGAATTAATCGTTAAAAGAATTGAATCTAAATTTCAGATGGTCCCTTAAGATTCCCTAATAAATCACAACGGAATTTTAGGAATATAATTTTGTAGAAGTGCACGATGCTACTCTCACTTTCGAAGGAATCGATTTAAAATTAGGAAGTAGCGCGTTATAAAAAACTAGGAATACAACCTTCTATTTACCATCACGAAGTAAAAACCGAATTGACTGGTTAACAGAGAACAGAAATATTAGTCTTTATGGATTACGTAGTTCTTTATGCAAGTTCATTGGAAGACTACAGTCGCAAATCGAACGCCCTATCGGGACG
>JAUELO010023585.1:0-10960 GCA_032357855.1 Amphibolips quercusostensackenii
GAACGTTATAAAATCCATTGTATCAAGTAATCAATATAAAAATACAAACATGATCTTAACAGCCAATGTTTGTTTATCTTAGATATCCTAAGCGGAATACTGCATTTGTGAAATTAAAAAAAAAATCTACTCTTATCGGCAAATAGCAACTTATGTCTTTAAGAATTACCATCTTTCCTATACGTGTTTTAAAAAACTTATTTTGTAACTAAAAAATATATGTTGCTGCAATATTTGGATACTACAGAAAATATATCTGCGTGCAGTACTCTGGCTTACTGAAGTTTGTAGTTTGTTTGAATTTTGTTAAAATTTTGTGGATCTATAATTAATATTGTAATTGTAACATTACCTTTTAGGAGAACAGAAGTGCTAAAGCTTGAAAGATTAGTAATCGTCCAACAATCAATTTCATAGAATTATTAAGTCTATACTCATGGTTTTTGCTGTCATCCGATCAATGCGCAATTTTAGCAAACAAAACCTAAAACAATAAACGGATTTTCACTCAATGTATTGCATTAAAACAAAATACGTCACAATTTTAAAACATGAATTCTATTACGAATAATCATAAAACAATTCTTAAAAGATTCCCAACGTACTGATTTTTAGCATAGAAAAAAATAGTTATTATAATTACTAGCTCATATAACAATAAGTTAACAATTCTTTAGTCGAGAAAGTCTATAAAAAATAAGAATTCAGAATATTTAGTCAAACCGTTTTTTTCACGTTCCATCAATTAAAATATCCTATATTTCATCTATTGATTTTTTCTTGACAGTATATCTGCAACGTTCATCAAATATAATCGTAAAAAACACTGTTTACAAACGTTTCTTAGTTTCAGCATAGAATGTTCAACAACAAAATGATCGCTAAACTTACAAATATCATAACGCTTATACGGCAGTCATGAATAATTTTCTTTTCTGTAACATCAAAAGTTACGGCAAAAATAAGTGCAAAAATCACAGATGGTTTAATCAGTAGACGACTGTTAATAAAGCTGGACATCAAGTAATTCTATTTCTTAATCTAGATAAAACAGGACACTTTTTTTAAGGGAATTTGAAAATTGTTACAACGTGGAGAATTTCTATTTAAGAAGCAACAAGGCAAATCTTATATAATAGAAAGTAAAAAGCTTCAAGGTTGAGTATTTTTCTGAGGACCAGCTCTATAACTTCGTGAAATCAACGCTTCTGTCGTTAATGTAACATAAAAAACGCAAAAAGCCTAATCTTCTGTTTTTGCTTTTGTCCTGTGGTAGGAATTACACTGTGCATGTGTAAATTAAAAAAATCAATTGTTAAGAATCTTTGCAATGCATAATAATATTTTCTTATAGACTGATGATTAAAAGTAAGTTGTAACATTTTTATTAAATATAAAAACTAATTTTCATGACAGCCGGCATTAGCCAAAAATGATACTGACATAATGAAGTTGCCTTGCATTCGGATTGATTACAAACATACGGAAGAAAGTAGAAAAAAGTAGAAGTTTTTAAGGTAAAAGTTAGTTAAAATATGTATGCTTCATAAAAATCATTAGGGTCCAATTTTTTTCAAATTTAGGTTATAAAAAATGTTTCACATAACATAAAAACGCCAGTATTTCAATACTCTACATTCATTACAAATAAATATAAAGTAATAATGAATAAATGAATGCGAGCATGTCAGAATATTACTGAATAAGCAAAATGGAACAAAAGCTATAGATTTCTTTGTGGATACTTCTAAGAAAATGGTGTTTTTATCTGATATATCTGCGAATCACATATATTTTTAAAACGAGAGTGAAATATGAATATATATTTCTGAAATACCAAAGGAAATAAGTTGGGTTGTGTCGGGTATTTCTGTGTAAAATTTTCACCTTTAGAAGTAGTTCTGGTATATGCTAAAAACCCGCTATCGAGATTAAATACCTACATCCTATTGGAAAAATAAGCTCTGTGTACCTTTATTTCAGAAAAATCGATGTTTAAAACTACAATATAATGAAAATTTACCATAAAGTTTCACGTAATAAAACTAAAATTATTCATTATATGCTCCGTTTTGGCTGCTACTTGCAATAGTAGAAAAACGGATAACAGGTAGCTATATAATTTAGTAAATCGTAATTATTCATGTAAATTGTATTGATTGTTATCAATTTATTATCATAATCATAGCCAAACAGATCATCATGTAGGACACATCGTTAAACGTGTAGCTAATGTGATTCCTACATATAAAATCACTTCCAAGAAGACCGCAAATAAGAAAACTGACAAATTAAGTTTGATACCATCGTCTTAAAATCCTAAAACAACAACCTTATTGTGATAATTAATACTTGAGGCAACAAACAGTTAAAAACAAACTTCAAAAACTACAACAGCTTCTTAACTGAATTATCGGATGCACGATGCTGTCCAAAGTGTTTGATCATTTTTCTAAAAAGGTACAAGCGATCAAGCTTTGCAAACATACTGCGACAATTGTGGGCAAGGCGCTTCTTAGAAACAACTGTCCTAGAAATCACTCAAAATGAGCATAGAGAAAGGAATGCAAAGATCTATAACTTTAACCTGTTTAATGATAGCACAATCAAAGAAAGCCACAAACAAGAGTCAACTCTCTTACCTAAAAAATCTAAAAACTTGCATGGATATACGTTCAAGGTAGACCTGTTTAATCAGCCACCACTTGCTTACGTCAGTAGGAATATCACAGAGAATATGAAAAAGGTATTTGAAACAGCAATAGCACTAACAAAAATTTTATATAAAGCTATGAACTTCAAAGTACTGTGGATTTCATTTAATGATACATTTTGGTCAGAATCTAGTTTTAACAAAAATGAAAGCACTGGTGCTCTGTACCGCTTGATGCACAATAGAGTAAATTTTTTCGCGTTAGAAGCCACTCGAGTTGCAAAATGCAATGAGCATTTGTTTGAATAGAGTAAATGTACTTCATTAATATCAGTTACACTTGCAGTACGCTATATTCTTAATGAATACACTGACGCTCCTTTCGAATTGAGATTTCTTAATTTCCTTATCGTCTTTAGTTTCGTATTATTTCTTTGGATTCTGAGACATCTATTAAATTTTTATCGAAATAATTGGCGGTTTCCATACTTGGTCCAAATACTGTTTGGATTAGCAACACCACTTAAACCGCCAAGATTTGTCGAAAGAATTGTGTTGGTATCTGTACTACTGGCTTGTCTTATGAATTCACCATTCATATACACAGCATTCACATGACTGATTCTGCAAAAGGAAGTTTTCGTCGATTGCTGGATAAAGCTATTGTTGTAAATATAACGGTCAGTCAATGTATTATTAAAATAATTCAGAACAAGAGTATTGCTTGCATGGTAATGGATTACATAGCACAGGGCATGGTTCAGAGTGAAAGAGATGAATCTGGACAACCTTCATTATCCATTGTAAAGGAATCTGTAAGAACTGTTGTCAGTTGGTTTCCCCTTGAAGCAGCCTCCCTGCTTCTATCTGAAACCAATGACATTTCATTACAAATTTTTTCTTCAGGGGTACTAGAAAAAATTAAACTTAAGTATTTCAACGCATCTGCAACTGTATTTGATACGCGAGATTTTAAGGAAGAAGGAAAACCTGAATCATTACAGGTTCGCAGATATGTGATTGTTCTTCTCGTAGTAAAATACTCGTGCTTCTTACTGGTTTTTGTTTGTGAAATTCTTGCATCCATCTGCTTAAAAAGGAATTTTTTCGAGTATAACAAATATAGAAAAATTATATTATCAGCTATTAGATAGAAAATGTATAGGCCAAGTAAGACGTCGTATTGTATAGCAAAATATTTAAACTCAAAAATATTGTACACTTTAGAGACAAAATAGAAGTATTGCCTTCCTAAAAACTTAAAGTTGTACACTTTTTATATTGTATAAAACACACAAGCTTTAACCTAGGTTATACATTTTTGGAAGATTTTTCAGTTCTCAGATCTAATAGCTGGTGAGTATTTCCTAATTAAAGATGAATTGACATATTAAAATAAGATGGTTTTATCTCAGAGAAACTAATTTAAAAGGCCCTAACTTTGAAAGACCAAGCTAAAATATTTTACTGAGTTGAGGGCACTGAAATTTAAAATGCAATTAATATGAGAGTTTAAGGCATCAAGATTTCGCCTCGAGAGTTAGGATCTTTTCTTATTGTTTCAACGAGCTAGCACTTTTTCATTCGATCTTTCTAGGGTGAACTTTGTTATTTGGATACGCTGAATGTAATCATATGAATTTATTGTGTTTGCAAAACTTGACTCATAATAAATTAGCAAATCGTGTAACTCTTTAAGAAATTGCAATGACCGTAACACTGAGCTAAGCAGGACATGTGGGGTAAAGCGAGACACCTGATTTTTATTTAACGGAAGCAATATTCTGTTATGAAATGCAAATATTTCCCGTATAGAAAATTTTTGATTTTTTTCTGCATACGGTTAGAAAACTTGCAGCTTAAGTGCAGAAGGCTATATGAATGGTTTCGCATCTTGTGTTGACTTACGTATAAGAGTGCTAAAGCTGCTGATTGTCAATATCGATGTAGGAAATCCATGGTTGAATTCGGGAACTAAACTTTTTACCCTAACGATCTAAAATAGAATCAGACATTTGAAGTCACTATATCAATCTATTTATACCTACTATCACCGTGATTGAAATTTTTGCCCACAAAATAATATAATTCAGATATTAAATGCACCGCAAGAAAAAACAGTGGTAAATTTTTCATACATGTACTGTAAGTAATTAACCCATACACGTATTAAAATTTTTCCAAAGATCGATATGGAAAAATAATCATAACGCGTATCAGACTTTATTCGTACTAGGTTAATATTTTTCTTACAGTTGAAAATGCGGAAAATGACAATTATCCGATACATTGATTGTATTTTTGTCACACCCGGGTTTTATCTTTTCCATACCCAACGATGGGAAGAATGCCAATTAGACTTAAAATTGGTGTATTTTTTCCATATCCAGTTTTAACTTTTCCCATACCACAATTAGATTTTTTTTAAATCGTGAAATATTTTCTAGATTTTTCCCTCTTCTGTTGCTTCCTTCCTCTTATTGTGAAAAACGTCTGATTATACTGATTCTCATTGCATTTACAATGTTTCACTGCTTTGACTCTGAAACGTTTCACAAGTGTGAGCTGAAACTCATATAAATCGGATGATTGTTTAGAATTTTTCTCTTCTGTTGCTCTCTTTTTTTTCTTTTTTGTAAACAATGTCCAATTGCACTGAATCTTATTGTACTTAGAATATTTTACTGTTTTACTGCCACAACTCCAGAATGTTTTACAAGTGTACACTGAAACTATTGTGAATTAGACGCTTGGCGCCATAATTGTATTACACTTTGCACCTTCTTCTCCATTCATCACGGTTACAGCACATGTGCGCTACACTCGGCTGTGCATTCTGCAGCCGCACATCAAAGCTCCATACATGACTGGAGGTTTCTCTACACCAGTGTATGGGATTCTTGACGTATATGGGAAATAACCAAGTAAGCAACAGATAATTTTCCATGCTTCTATGAGACATTCAAAAGTATTGGAGAAATGCCATGCTTTCGTATAAGAATATCACGATTTTTTTCACAGCGTGCTTGTAGTAATGATGATATATCACATAAAAAATTCTCAATATTTGCTACGATAACAATAACTAATGACTTCCTTTGATGTACGCTTTAGATGTATGCTTCAGAGGTTAAATTAAACCTTTATGCGGATAGCACTGAAGAAACGTTAGGCATACGATTGCCAAGCCTTGGTATTCATAAATTAATGGATTGTTTAGACAATAACCAACTATGCGTAACCCATCTATTCTTAAGGAAATAAGTTTATGTGTGAATCAACATCTTTTTCAGTTGATTGTTATACTATTTCAACGTAGACCATGATCACAAGTATAGCTGAAGATATTTGGTGTAAAGGTCAATCAAAATAAAGTGTTACATTTAACATCTTTCCATAAAAGAGCAATCGATATTATCAACATTCACCTAGAATGGAACATATTTGGAATTCAATGCGTCGAGCCTGCCAGAAATTTTGACCCAGTCTCTGAGGATTTTCTATGTATCAAATTTTTTCCAGAAGGTCTGACGTATGACGTGTGGTCTTGATACATCTTTTACTTTTAGAGACATCGAAGCAGTTGATAATAACAATCACTCAATCTTATAACCCCTAATTTATGTAGATTCTAGAAAGAGCGATCGAATTTACTGTAATACTCGTTGCATGCAGGGCTCTCTAATATGTAATCTCTACCTTATTTCTAGAAACATCGATTGACTCAAGTTTGTATAAAGACACAGGTTCTCTTTATCACAATTTGCTAGAAGCATTGGTATTGGATGTAATTTTTGCCTATATTCGAGAAAAAAACAATTAAAGTTTGTAGATATTTCGATCTAGGGGATCTCTAAAGCAATATACCCCTTCTAAAAAGTTCCATCGCTCTTTCTCAAATATAGGTAATGTTTGCATACAACAGGGGTTTAAAGTACATAAGACTGTAGAGTTGAGTTCTACAACATTTAGGGTTCTGCAGCAGGCTTTTAGAAAACATATGGATGCGCAGCCCATTTCAGTGGTATAGAAGGTTGCCCAGTAGCATTACAGTATATGGAGCTGCGCAGTGCTCTTCTATATTACTAATGAATGCGCAGTAGACTTGGAAGGCATGCATAAATGCGCATGAATGCAAAAGGCTGCACAGTACATATTAGTGGTATGAAAGGATGCGCAGTAGTTTTCTAGAACGCATAATGATGCGCAGTAGTAATTAACAGAACATAGAGCTGAGTGAAGTAAATATATGTTACTTTAGTCTGTGCCGAACACTTGTACGGCAAACAAGGCCACGAGGTTGTCTGTTGAATTCTGTAACAGGGTTCTGTTCCAAGCTGGATTCCAGTTAAACAGTGACCGGTCATTTAGAGACAGACGATAAAGGTTTGCTACCGTGCTAAGGCAACACCAGTCGATAAGTGGTTGCAGATTGCAAACAGTGCCACTGCGAACTTAGTCAAATTGGATATAAATAAAAAATCACAAGTAGAAAATTAAATTTTGAACAGGATGTACTAATTTGAAAGTTTTACTTGAAGCATAAGTAATTTGCACATGCATAGTAAAGATTAGAAATTTGAGCTTAGTTTGGCAGTTCTGACATCCAAAATGTATGAACTACATTTCTTTTTCCGTATAAAAACCCAAATTCTACAAATACCTGATAATTCATTTTTATTTTATTTATTTAAAAGAGTTAAGACTTAATTGCATAAGTTCCAAGAGTAGAAAATTATACTTCAATTTACCAACGTTTGCAAAAGTCCAGCGTTGGAAAGAAGTATAGCGAGCAATACTTCAGATTTTAAATTCAACGCAACGATGTCTGCAAATATCTAACGCTGGAAGGATCAAAACATTTAAGGACGCGCAGTAAGCTTCTATGTCATATAGGGTTGTACAGTACATTTCTGCAATGCCTATAGATGCGCAGTACAGTCTGGTGACATATATGGCTGCGCAGTAAAGTTCTGTCACATATAACGCTGCGCCGTACACTTTTAGGACACCTAAAAATGCGTCGTATACTTTTATGATACACATAGATCCTATTTCACTTTAAAATCGCTCTTATCTTGAGAGCCGAAAACTACGGGATTTCTTACAACACTGTCAATTACTTGATATGTTTATAATCTCCCTGTGCCGAGAACGATGTTTCTTAAAGCTACAATGACAATGATGTTCACCGACCTACGATTCGCTTATCTATTATTCATACATCTACTATTCGCACTTATTATAATAAGGACAAGGAACTCTAAGAAAAAAAACACACTAGCTTCTTCTTTTTGGCTTTCTTTTTTATTTATTAAAAAAAAAAAACTCAGTTCACTATGCTTAAATAATAAGAGGATTATAATTCAACATATAGAAAAAAAAGATTATATTATCTCTATGAAACGAAAAACTAATCTAACATAAATTTTCTAAAAACATACTATTTTTTAACAAAAGTACATTTTCAATTGCACAATCAAAGTAATTTTCATACATATGATGAGTACATTTAATATCATTAGTTTCAATCAGTCCACGCAATTCCTGTAGCGCAGAGTATTCCAAATCAATTATATCAACAACAATTTCCCTGGGTAGTTCCACAAATTCTCTCAGACAATTCTTTTTTTCCAATCTTTTCACCTAAATTTTTGTTCCATCTTTTCAAATACTCTCGAGTATCGCAGGCACTAATGAATGCGGTAAATTACCAGGAATTCAATGTATTTCATGATGATTGGGCTTGGCCGGAATGTTTACAGACCTTTATTTTTTTGGAACATCATTCCCCATTGCAGGGTGATTAGAGGAGAAACGAAAATAGCTTTATGCCTGGCACATCATATAATGGTAATATAGGCAATTATTTTAAAACAAATTTTTTTTTGTATGCAACTTTACTATTTTTACTTGATTACAGCAGTTTTATATCAACATTTCAGCCTCACCACTTATTGGTTTGTACTCAACTATACGATCATGCAAAATTAAGCAATGTGCTGACGTTTGAGCGGAACAATTTTCACTAGTTCGAAATTCCAAAGGAACGACAACTGTCCGGTATTTTAGTAACTTATTTTGCTTAGGTGAGTCAATAACTACATTTTTATATTAAATTTCTCGAAACTTTGATATTGGATATGTAATCTCTGCCTAAATTCTGGAACTGTATGGACGCTTAGTAGTATTTCACATTACAGAGAGATGGGTAATGCAGTTACACGTTACATAAGGCTGTGCAGAAGACTTGTGCGGCATATGAGGCTGTAAGGAACTATTCCAATGACTTCTATAACACGGTTCTGTTCCAAAGTAAATGCTGTTGAAACAGTGATCCAGTATTTACCAACAGATAATAAGAGTTTAAATACATGCTAAGATACCATCAATCAAAAAGTGGTCACCAGTAACAGATAAAGCTACCGTCAAGTCAGTTAAATTAGAGGTAAATTAAAAGTTGCACGTGGAATAATTTATTTACTACATTTCTTGTTCAAATAGCTGTATGAATGGAATTGAAAAATACAAATTATCAAAATTTTAAACAATAAAAAAAATTTAAGGAAAAATATTTCTTGTATAAACACATATTTCGTTTGATTAATTTAATTTAATTTATTTAAGAAAGTTCAGGCTGAATTGAATGTGTGCTAAAAGTCCGAAATTTAAATTCAACCTAACGACGCTTGTAGAAGGCAAGTAATAAGAATAACGATAGTAAGCAATATTTCTTACTTTAAAATTAACCTAACGAAATTTGTCAAGTCTATCGCTGAAAGGGACAACAGCCAGCAATACTTTGGATTTCGAAACCGACCCAACGATGTGTGTGTCAATATATAACGCTGGAAGAAAACATACCGTACGTTATTCAAAGTATAAATTAAACCAAATCACGACTGTAAATGCCCACGTTAAGAGGTACCAAACAAATTTACTGGAGATGTGGTAGCGCCACCCATCACTAACTTAATTACCTGATGATTAAGAGTAGTCCGGTTACTGAAAAATCTAGTCAAACCTATGTCCCTATCTTTTTTTCTAAGATTTGGAATTACATTAAAAATTTGTCGTACTTATTAATTCATAAATCAAGTACTGAATTTTTGTGCTGATCTATGCCAACAAAATATTTTTAAAATAATATTAAAATGTAAATTTAAATGTTGATTTGACTTAATTTAAGTGAAGGTTATTTTTTCTGCTCAGCAGTTGGCAGTATAACCACATTTCGAGAAAGTCAGCCTAGCCTGCAGTACACGTGCAACAAAACAATTATTTGAAATTTCGCACGCTTCCCGATTCCAGCAGAAGCTTTGCTGCTAACCTCTAGTCAACATCACACCGTTCTCGTCATATTTCACCTTAGTATGTTTTGCTAAAATTAAGCTCAAATGCCCTGAAAGTGAGAAAAAATTAGCAGTAATTTAAATTTGACATTATATTTTCTGTCTCTAAAATAGTTTCCCTAACAATATCTGACGTGTTTCAAAGCAAAAAAATTAACCATTTTTAGAGACCGCGAAACGCCTTTCCATAAGATCCCATGTTTTTTCTCATGACTGGAAAGGGCTCACCAAAAAAACATTATGTAAAAGAGAACATATTTAAAAAAAAAAAAACTAAGTTAATGATTTTTTTATTGGACTGATTTAATAGCTGGAATACTTTGAACTTTACTAGTATTTAAACCAACTAAAGTACTACCCAATCTTACTAACTAGTGCTTAACCAAAAGAATTAGTTTGACAAAAATGTCTATTTGTTTATGTTTGTTTATTCAAGAAAAAGTACTGAAAATAATTTTGCAAAGTAGATTTATAACTTAGATTAAAAATTAATCTTTTAGCGTAATTATACTAATAAAAAATTGCTAAAACAAGAAATTCACAATAGTCATTGTAAACATTTTTAGTTATTATAATTTTTAAAAAATTTCTATTCAAAAGAAATCTTTACTTTTGTTGTAATGTAACTAGAATTTTCATTTTTATAAAAAATTTCCAGTCAAAATCATTCTTCCCATGATCATCATGCTGACTTAACTATTATTGCATTTGACGCAATATGTGAACAACTGCTTGATACTCGGGACTTTATAACGAACAATCAGAGTTAATGTGAATTAGCAAAGCATCTACAGGTTTGTTAGAATCTGCACGCAGCATTATACAGCAGCATTCTCGACTTGGTTAAGGATTCATATACAACATCAGTTCTTTCGTTCTGTTTGAATTCTCTTCCTCCTCATCCTCCTACTCCTCATCTACCACATCCTCTATATTTTTATTACTATCAACATCA
>JAUELO010023590.1:0-10960 GCA_032357855.1 Amphibolips quercusostensackenii
CGCCAAATTTGAATGAAGATATTTGAAATATTCTTCAATGTTTAATTTCTGTCAATTATTTAGTTGTTCGTTGCTGCTTAAAAACGTTAAAACTTTGCCCTGAAATAGAAATAAAAAGGTTCTATTCACAAGATTAAAACTCAGAATTTGTAACAAAAATTATTATCCTTTTATTATATTTTTCAATTCAATGTAAATTAGGTCACGCACTTTCAAAATCAAAAGTTTTTTATCGAAACTGAAAAACTTGACTATCTGACAGCAATGAACAGAATGAATCTACTCTCCCGAGTGTTATCCTTCTTATATAGTTTTTACTCCTTATCTGACCCTTAACTTTTGCGTTTTACGACCTTAAAACACGTGCGAGATCTTACGAAATTCATCTTATTTACGATTTTGGCTGTCCAAAATAATTACGCAATAACAGACATAAATTAGTCAACGTTACGCCATTCATGCATTCCATTACGCAATAGTGGCAATAAACTAGTTAAAACCACGAAATACGTGAATTAGGTTACGCAATAGTAATAAACCTGTCAACCTTTCACAATTTATAACTTTCAAGTTATTTTTTAATGATTGCGCAATAGCAGTCATAAGCCAGTCAAGATTACAAAATCTGTCTGCTTTCAAGGCTTTTTTCGCACGCTCTTTGACATTTTATATTTCCTCACTAAATTTCGTCCTAAAATTCCTAATAAATGACTTAGTATTCGCTTTTGAAACTACCGAGCTTCAAAGTCCTTTTTTAATCTAAGTTCTATTCAAAATTTGAATACATAGTTCAGCATAGCAGTTCTTAGGTTCTTCGCCATGAACCAAAGAGTTGCACAAGAACGAAATTGCGTTCTGTCACAACTTCTTCCTTATTTTGGAAGGTGTTTGCTGAAAAAACAGCATTTTCTATTATTTATAATTCATTTTAATGAATCTTAGGAAAATGTATTGATGTTGATGCCATTTATTAAAAAAAAAATTATTTATTGTAATTTTTACATTTTATATTTAAATTAAAACATTGAATCTTTATATCTAATTACATTCAATTCATTTTTTGCAATTATTTAATTTCTTAGCTGATTGTTTATTTATTATTTGCTTTTTTCTAATCACGAATTTTAAAATCTTAAATTAAATTCTAATTTTGTATTTTTAACCGAAAGGTATAATTATTCATTTATAATTAACATACTTTTAATTTCACTTTTATTTATTCGCCAAAAATGAATTTAGTTCTAGAAATGTTAAAATATTTTATTTGCATAGGATTTGAGTCGCATAATTTATTTTAAATAAATTTCTTTTAAACGTCAATTTAGTTGCATAAGTATGTTGTGATTTTTAATTACATAATATTTTAGTTGCATAATACTTTAAAAGTTTTAAAATTTTGTTTCAATTGCATAATATTTTTATTGCATTTTATTTGCATAATATTTAATAGCATAATTTATTTGCATGGTTGCATAATATTTTACTTCCATTTTAAAAGTAAAATTTACTCGAGTACTATTGAATCTTATTCATTGTTATTTACAATTTAAAACTGTGAATTCAAATTGATGGTCAATGAATATTATTTTTTAAGCAAACGGTTTATTATTTATTTATAAATTTTCGATTTTAAGTAAAGTTTAAATTTTCAGGTTTCCATTAGAATTTTGGCCAGTTTTAATCTATTAAGATGTACAATTTTAGTATTATTGGGTCCCATGCTAATTAATGCATCATAATTCCCGATTGTTCGCTCAATTTGAAACGGGTGAGAATATTGTCTATCAAATTTATGGGTGCACGGAGGTTCTAAGAGCCTAACAAAATTTCTTTTAAAATTTTAAATATTTGACTTTTAGTCACAATACTTTTTTGACCTTTCTTTTGCTGCTTTTAGATTGTCTTCAGCAGTTTTTTGATCGTCAACCAGTTTTTGAAATAAGTTCAGCACATATTTGGAATAAGCAGAAGGAGGCATGTTTTCAGAAAAACTAATGGACAAATTTATTTCTTTACCGTAGACGAGAGTATGGGGAGCAAATCCAGCAGGCTCGTGCACAGACGAATGGTATGAGAATATGTCATACCGCAGCCATTTATCCCAATCCTGTTTCGTACTAAACTGTATCAAATATTCAGTGAGACTATGATGACTTCTTTCAAGAGAACCCAACGATTGGAAGTGGTAAGCAGTTTAACTAATCTTTTCAATTTTAAAAATTGTTCAAAAAGTTTTCATTACTTCACTCATAAAGTTACTTCCTTGATCGGTTTAGATTACTCTTGGACATCTATGTCTCACAATAAATTGTTCGGCTAATCCGACTGCTATTGTTTCAGCCTACGCGTTTGGTACAGGAATTGCGTCAGAGAATTTTAAATAATGATCTTAAATCGTTACAATAAATTTATTTCCTTTAATAGTTCTTGGTAGACAACCGACAATATCAGTTTGAACTTTATCGAAAGGTTCTTTAAGAGTTTCTGTAATTTCCATTGGCATTTTTGTTTCAACTCTAACTAATTTTCTTTCTTGTCAGTTTCTACAAAGAGTAATGTAATTTTAAATATCAATTTTTATATTTTTTTAATAAAAGTTTTTCTAATTCTCCTATGAGTTTTGGATGGACCTTCACGTCCTTCGGCCACTGAATCATGACACTCTTTTATAATTGCTTTACGATCAGCTTTTGGTGAAATTTTTACTTTCCCTGAGAAAACTGCAAGTGAAATTTCTGAAACTTTAAATTGTTGTCATTGAATTTGGTTTATAAATATTCAAAAGACCCCATTCAGATCAGTATCATAATTTGGAATTTTAATACATTTTACATTTAGCATTTCTATTTCCCCGAATGCAGGCCGTAGTTGTTGTTTTTTTTTACCATTTCCATGACCCTCTTTGTCATAATTCTCTTGACATTTAAAAACATAATTTTGGCATTCAGCGCCACTCTCAGCCGATAGCCCACTTGCTCCTTCCCGAGCAGGTATGTCTATGACACTCGCATCCCTCATCCCGCTCGCATGTCTAGGCTTCGACTTGGTCGCCACATCGTCCGGTTTCGGGTTTCCTACGCTAGCTTCCGTGAAAGTTACCTGACGATACAGCTGATCAATCTCGAGTCGTCGGTACGTGATAGCCACTTATCGCATGCATCCACAGGAATACCTCTACTCCTTAGACTTGTCTGTTTACCAAGACTATCATTTTTCAAGGCAGAATTCTTAACTTCCCTGTCAATTCTGGGATTCGTGTGCCCATCCTCCTCAGCTAGTAGCATAGGGATAGTCCTATGGTAGTGCGCCGCATCGGGGTCCCTATCCCGACACCCGGCAGTGATCGGAAACTTGGTCGTACGAATCGCTGTACCCGAGGTGGCCTGTATTATTGCTCTTTCCTCTTCCTCATCAGTATCGTATTCACTATGATCACTGATGTCTTTTTATAAATCAGAAATATCTAATTCCTATCTGGGTTTTACAAAAGCGGCAATTCCACCAACAATAAAAATATTTTTAATTAATTCATTGATTTTATTATCCATTTAATCATTTTGTTCGTTGTTAACTAAATTATTACAATGTAGAGCCCCTTGACCTCGTGGTACACTCACGGATATGAGTTGAGCTAAATGTACCACAAAAACTCATTTTTAAATTTTGACATTGATCCAAATCACAAGGATTTCGAGACAAAGCATCTGCATTAGAATTTATTTTTCCAGGTGTATATTAAATTTCATTGTCATACTCACTAAGTTCAATTTTACATCTAGCCAATCTAGAAAGTCATAAACTAGTCAAGATTACGCAATCTGTCTGAGAAATAATGTCCACAACACCCTGATTGAGCAATTGCCTACTTATTCAAGGCCGTTTTCCCACGCTCTTTGACATTTTGTATTTCCTCACTGAATTTCGTCCTAAAATTCCTAATGAATGACCTAATATTTGCTTTTGAACTTACCGAGCTTCGAAGTCCTTTTTAAATCTAAGTTCTATTTGAAATTCGAATTTGCCGCTTATTTTGTGGATATCTCATGATAATGTAGATCCCTAATAGTTCAGCATAGCTGTTCTCAGGTTCTTCGCCATGAACCATAGATTTACGTAAGAAGGAAATTGCGTTTTGTCACAATTGCAGCATTGCAGAAAAATTGTCCGCTGGGGTCGCCACATTACTGCTAGTGCCACAACCTGACTTGGCGCAGTCTGAGAACTTATTTAAAACTAAATTCCTTGATCGGTCATTTAGCGCGGTTTCAATTAAATCTTTTAATCGTCAGCTTATAAAAATAAGAAATCGGATGAATTTACAAGAATAAAATTAAGTCAGACAGGTAAAAACTTGAAAATTTACTAAGTTCGAGACCGAATTCAAGCTTCGCATTAAGAGAGACGAAGTTCCCAAAATAAGGATGCAAATCAATTTAGCGATCATGTGTAAAAAAGCTGTTCTCTGGACCTCTCTAAGATTTTTCCACACCTGAACTTGGGCCTCTTGGCAGTTTACTTATGTATGTATTGGTTGAAATCATACTCCAGAATTTGTTGTCTGTTCAATTGGTTCGTGCTTTTCCCAATTTTAATCGCGTAGGCGGATCCACTTACGGTTTCTTCTCGGCGCTTGTCTGAAACCAACACACCCCATCAAAAAGAGTGCAGTCCTATCACCCTGTCACATAAATTATACCGTACTTGAACTTGAGGTCTAGTTAGCCTTTTCAAACACGTCCCGTCGCCGAGTCTTTTGGGTATTTTATTGTTATTAACATCTTCAATTTTGAATTCAAACGAGACATTCTAGAGTATAGTTTTCTTTAGTTCGGCTATTAAAAATGTCAAAAGTTTTGTTTCAATTTACTCTGGGAATCAAATAATGAATGATTTCGAATTTTATATGATATTTCAAAGAAGGGAGAAATATTTGCCTCTAAAACGTCTAGTTATAAAAATGGTTCGCAGACTTGAAACGGAAATTGCTCCTTAATGCTAAAGTGATATTTCTCTTTGAATTTTCATTCATTTATTTTTAGAAATTTGTAAATCTTTCTTGGTGAAAATTGCTGCATTTTGTTACGAAAGTTTTACCAAGTAACTAAAAATACCATGATCAATAATTGCTTATCTTAAACAAATTCATAGATCGACTTCCTATGTATCGCTATCGCACAGGAAAATGTTCCTAGTACTCAAATCACTGCATTCATTATATGCGTTTAATTTATCTGGAATTAGTTTGTAATTCAATCTTAGATTGTGATTTTTTCAATATATATATATATATATATATATGAATTTTTAATTTTTTTTATACAATATGCATATAACAAAATAAATTTCTCACTTCCAGAACTTTCATCCTGGATACACTACCGGCAGATAGTATTGAAACAACAACTGGATGACCTATTAAAAATTAGCCTTGAATTTCAAAAGTGATAACGTTGATGAAAATAGTTGATATTATTTGGTCTTGTTGCTATTGAATTATTACGTAATAATAAAAAAATAAGCTATTAGAAATTGAGAAATATTAACGGTTTTATATAATAATATTTTTTGCTTAAGCATGCAAAAATCCTAAAGATCACTTTTGTCAAATATTAAATTAATAAATTAGTTATTCTACCTTCTGACAAGAGTTGAACTTAAAGTACGAACTTGTTTGAAAATCGGAATTTTACTTTTGGTGTTCGCACGTGATAATTTAATAAAAGCAGAATTTAATCAGCTTTGCAACGGTTTTTGAGAAATATTTCAATCTCCCTACATTTTAACCGGCATTATCATCTTTAAAAATCAAGGTTAATTTTAAATATGTCATCGACTGAAGTGGTTCGATACTATACTTCGGTAGTGCAACTCTTAAATATCAAATCGTAGTAATAATATACGAGAAAAATTTGTTTCTTGTGTACTTGACCTTGAAAATGTCAAGAGCAGACTAGATTTGCACGTAAAATCTAGAACGAGCGACATTAAAAACTAATCGTCACCCTGAGCATTACATATTTTTTTGTAAATCTTTGGATTTGTTATTTTTCTAGAATTTGAAAATTGTTTGATCCGGTTCGCCACTTACTTTTGTGGTTGTTACAATCTTACGAAAAGATATTACAGAAAATTTAGTATAGGCCTATAAAAGACTTAAAAGATTTCTGGACAAGAATAGTTAACAAAATTAAGCAAATAAAAACTTAAAGCCTAGACGATTAGACAATTTATTTTTTGAGATGAAAAGGCCTGTTGTGATTATTTGCAACTTGAATGATTTTTTTTAGTTGGAACGAAAAGAACAGTACTCAACGTCATATAAATTAGATTTTAAAGGGCCAAGAACTAGACAATCTGCAAATTTATATTTTTGTTCTCCTAATGGTTCTCGATAAAAACGTGAAAACCCATGATTTGTATAGTGGTGTTGTGGTATTTACTAAGAAAATAAAAAGATCCGTACATGCATAACTGAAAATGTTATGTTAATTCTTAGAATTTTTTAAACTGATTGATTATAATTGACGAATATAAAAAATTTCATCGTATACGATCAAAGCAAGGTGATATGATAAATTTTCATTGTAGTATTCTGCCAATTACGAAAATGTTTTTCTTCTGTCACGTTGAGAATGCGTGAGGGTGAATGAACAGATATTTGACAATTCCAAGACCAGTTTTGATGATCATTACGAAATGTTTGGAGAAGTCGATTTACGCAAGCAATATAATTATTTTCTAGATTAAACACATTTTTGCATGTATTGGTAGCTAAATGGAACTGTCACATGTCGACCATCATGTTTTTCCCTATATCGCAATACAAATAATGTACATATCATTCAGACGGGAAGTGAGAATTTTGAGTTAATAATCAAAAATTTACTTTTTTTCCATGCAATCTTACAAACTGCGTAAGTACAATGTCATACATGTTCGGAAAATTCCTACACACTAGGGTTACTGAAATGTATGTCTCAAGGTTGCTAACAACGAAATTCAGAAACTTTTATAGTAAATTTACTTTGGAAAAGGATATTGCACAAACCTTCAGTCGCACGTTTTTGAAAATACCTACATATATACTTAACAGTGTAGATTAAAATTTTTGCCACGATAATGTCATGCAGAAATTATTTTAAGATCGACACAATAAATCTTTAAATGAACTTCTGAAGTATGTTCAGTGAATACTACTTTCGGAAAAAGTTTTTAAATGGCAATGTTTTGAGTCGATTGGATACGTGATATTACCTGACATTTAATTCGACCCATAAATACTACATACATACATGCAAGTACTCAAGCAGGGAGTCAAGTAAAAGCTTTTAATAAAAATTTGAATACTCACTTCCCAATCAGCTTGTCTAGTTGTCTTTGGTTTTGGTGTAGAACACACGATTATATATGAAGGTAAGCTGTTGAAAAAACGTGACCTACTATTTTAATCTGCGCCAAGGATATTTTTGGCTTTGGAAATAGTAATAAATTGTTATATTAAACGGACTCATCTTTATTTATTTTACTCACTACCTTCTCATTTTTACATCCTATTGAACCTACGTATTTCTATCAAACCCATTGGATCTACAGCACAGGGGGTTTTTGAAAAAGTCTTCACCGTTCATAAAACAATAGTGCCTCGTTGAATAAATGCTTTGTATTTTGATAAGTCGATAAGGCAACGTCCATTAATTAGGTGAGGCTTTTTTAGGGGTTGAGAAGGGGGGCTTCAAAGAATTTTTTGCGTAAGCTTATTCTTTCTTATTATTTGCTTTGAACATGCTAACTAGAACCAGTTTTCTTTGTTAAAATTAGTTTTTATACTTTTATACAGATTATATTATTATTTTTTTCTCTTTTGCTGTACAGTATTTCGTATTTAAACAGTACGCTACGAATAAAATTGATCAATATGTAGTGTTTAATTACATAGCTTATTTTATTTTAAAAAGGGGCTCGTCTTAGGATACCGGGTTGCCTAAGACGGAACGAATACATATTTTTTTCAACAACGAAGTTCATTGCCTTTTAAACACTTCTTTAACTCCGAAGCGGATGAACTTTGTAAAGCAAACATCAAACTATGATTTCAATAATCGCTTTTGCTTCTACAGTTGCTTAAAACAGAAAATTTTTGGAAAATATGGAAGATGGCTTGTCTTAGTCAACTTTCATCTATTTTGCATAAAAAAAATTACGTCTTTGTATATTTTATTCACAATCGTCATTATTGGGTGTATCGAGTTAAAACTCAACATTTATTTTCAAAATTATCAATAAAAAGCGTATAAAAACTTATTGTTTAAATATTACGCCCATAATTTTGTTTCATAGGGCGCCAAAAAATATCCATAAGTAAAAAGTTGGGTTTTGCAAGTTTATAGCATAATTTATTATTATTTACAATAATATTCTCTCTTAATAATGCCAAAAATTTGCTGTTTTTTTTCTAAAATATTACAATTTTTGTACACTTCCTGTTTAGCGTGACTTAATGATCAGTAAAATCTAACAAACATAATTTTTCAAAGAAATAAATATTGTTTATAACAATCTTTTCTTATAATAATGCTAAATAGTTGCAGCTTTTTTTGAAATTTTCCACTTTTCGTAAACTCTTCACTTTGTGAGGTAATAACTAATGCAAGTTAGCAAAAATAATTGTTTAAACAGGTAATTATTGATTATAACTATCTTCTCTTGGATAGTTAGAAAGTTGCGCTTTTTTATGAAATTTTTTGAGTCGCTTTGTCCTTTTCGTTATAAACGTATAACAATTCAACGAAAGAATTATGTCCCAAACAATTTCTTTCTTTATTTGTTAATTTATTTGTCTGAAATAAAATAGATATTCATAATATTGTTCAAATTTTCTATATGAATCATATGTTATGCACTAAAGGATCGCTAGAAGTAATTACTACTTCGAAAAATACTTTTAAAACTTTATCAAAAAAAAGACTGGTACAGACCCGAAAAGGTTAGTTACACCGGACAGAAGAGCTTAGTTACGAAGAAGCTAGTTACTAGATTGCTAAGTATTAGCGCGGATAAATTAAGTAGAAGAGCTTACGCGTCGAGAAGAGCTTAAACGCGTAGTATCGCGCATTACACGGGACAGAAGAGCTGAAGAAGGCGCGAAAGGCCAACTTTTATACCCGTGTGGGTCGATATCTGCTCCACCCCTTGGTACGTGTAGTTCTAGAAGTTTCGAAGCTACACGTGTAATCAATAATCTTTGTGTGGCCATAGCATATAAGCGTACAATGTACATAGTATTGATTATTCTATATAGGGCGTATTGTTACTTACAAGCAGGGTACATAACACCCCCCTCTTTAGATATTATTTTGTCCTCGAAATTTCATTTTCATAAATAAATTTTTTTTTGCACCTATTAGAAATAATAGAGATGTTCGTGGTTGTACCGCTTCAACAACTGCTGTGTGAGTTACAACATTCAGTTTATTTTCTATATTATTTTTAATACAACAAAGAGTAAGTTTCCTGGATATAAGTCTGGTTATATGTTTTAATACTCTGCATCTAATAAGTACAGATACAACAATAGACCCTAAAATTACACAACCTAAGCGCCATAACCATTTCGAAGTGGTATCATTTCAGTCCTTTGATTTTTTAGTGGTGGACATACTATCAATCATACTCTAAATATCATTTAAGTTGATACGCGCTTTTCTTAATACATCAGTGTTAATCCATTCAGGCATTTGAGTTAATTTATTTTCTAATTCTTTTAAGTTCTCTGAGTTGTGTACGATATTATAAGTTCTATTGACAAAAATTGTTTACGTCAAGTTGAAGTTCATTAAAAGTTTAAATCTATCTTAATTATTATATATCTTTCAATTCTCGCCTGTAATCAATGTAGGAACTTTAATTGGATTGAGAACATGTTGTTTTCGCATATCTTCTTAGTAAACTTGCCTCACAAGTATTTGTTTCGTAAATTTTTAGATTAGGCTGTTTCCTTTTCCATATTAAATGGTCATTTCATTTTTTACAATTGTGAATTGTTTCTCCGTTAGTTAGTACGTTTCTGTCTTTAGATGCTATTATTAAGTCATAGTCGGGGATAATGGAAAGGAATACTTTGCCAAATTTGGTCGACATCAAGATTATTCTTTTTATGGATCCTTCTTCGTTTTCTATAATTGGTATGTTAATAACGTGAATACACGATCCATTTACTATTTCTATCGAAATTAAGTTAATATCGAGAATCCTTTGATAGTCTTCCTCGAAATGGTATTTCGTTCTGTGTTGTACTTCAAATTCTTACAGAGTATTTTTACAGATTATAGGCGTTAGAATTTTTGGATGTATAATTCCATATCTGTAATTATTAATAGCATTTATTGCTATATCAACGTTTTTCTCTGTTTTTTTATCAGTATTGTTAATGAGATTAGTTTCATGTTAATAAAGTTATCTTTGGTATTAGAATTCAAGTTTTCGATTGCTTGAGATTCTAGTAGAAATTTTAGTTCATTTTTAGTATTTAATACTACTTTCAGGATTTTTGATTAATTATTCAAAATAAAAGCTATATTCCTGTCATCAGTTTGTAACTTGTCAAATTCTAAATTTATTTGATTTAAATCGGTGGGCTTTACTGATTTATTCCATATGGAGGTTTTCGTAAATTTCTTGTAGAATGTATTTTGCTTGTTTATATTTAAAGCTTCTTTAAATTGTTGCATTAATTCCGATAAAAAGTTTGTTCCTTAATCGGTGAGACTAGTTTGAAGAGCACCAAATGTGTATATATAATGATCAATTACACTTTTAATTATAGTTTCTGCAGTTTCATTTTTCATAGGTACTAGAACTGTATACCTTGTTAATCTATCTCAAATACTTAAGATATATTTGTTTCCTAGTTTTGTTTCTGGTAAGGGACCAGAAACATCTAATGCGATTTTTTCATGCGGGT
>JAUELO010023620.1:0-10958 GCA_032357855.1 Amphibolips quercusostensackenii
AAATGTAGAAATGCAATCAAAATCTCAAAACACCCTGATAACATCAATAGGGACCATAATATAATACAAATCCGATTAGGATTTCTGTCCTCTTGTCTTTTTTTAAAAAGCCTTAATTGGCCAATCAAGTTCGACTGTTTTCCACGGTGAGCGGCTCTGGCTAATCACAGGCATCGTAGAGAGTATATATAAGAAGAGCATTATCTGAAACTTTAGTGTGAGCTTAGCCCTTGAGAACGGAACTGCAATGCTCACAAAATGTCGGCAAAATTCTAATTTTGCATACGACTGGAACCTGAAACATCACTTTTTAATATACGTGATTTTAAGAAAAAAGGTTAAACAACCACCGGAGGGTACCACTAGAAAGAACTGCCATCTATGAAAATGACACGGGCTTGAAGCAGCACTGCGGTAAATCATCTGAAGCCAAGAATTCATTTGCGAATATAGTTTATTTCTCAAAGTCTTGAAGAACGATCTCAGGGTCGCAGGGCCGAATTACACATACACAAAAACACACACAACACACACACACACACATATGTAATTATAGTCGTAAAAAAGGTAATAGTTTAAATAATTACTAAAATATATTCTTGATGGTTTCAAGGTGTTAGCTAAGAAAATTTTAAATATTGATTAAAAAGACGAAATTAGGGATCTTTTTATAATATAATTTTTTAATCTCTATCGTAGAAAGTGAGTTTTCGATTGTCTACCTTTGTCAAATCACCGCATACGACTAGATTTGCTGATACAACATATAAAATTCGGCGCAGACAAGCTTGAATCTATTTAATCTTATTTCGAGGACCCACAGGGATTTAAAAAAAAATTTTTTAATAAATAAACGATATTTCTACAAAAGTATGTAGCATTAATTTCAGGCTTTTGCTACAACTTTTCTGGGTCATACCAATAAGTGTGCAGTGACATGTAATAGTCCTTTCGCTGATCTTACTGACAATTTCTGATAGTTGTGTTATTTCACAGGGCACACTCATAATTATAGGGTGTGGTGAGAAACTTAAAAGCATGAACAAAAATTAGGTAGGGTATCATACTAATCTCAAATCTGATTAACTGGGGCTCTAAAATTGACAAAATGTGGGCAATTAAACCAAAGGGTTTTATTTTCGCCTGCCAGGACGCTGTCATTTCCACCTTAGCATAGCATTTTACTTTAGAAGATTTCAGCTATACTTAAAGAATGTGTCATACGCTGAGTACCTAGAACTCATTCTATGCATGTGCTACACTCACGCAAAAAGTATGAATTTGTAGCATAATTAATTGTAGCGAGTCGCTGCTCTATTATACACCAAAATGAATTATTTTCATAAAGTTCATCAAGTAAGATTTTATGAACAGATGATAGCTGCAGAATGCGAAAGTTTAAAAGAATATCGTTGTTAATACTTTCATCGAAACCCGCCCTATACTTATGTTCTTTTCGGTACAAAATACAAAAAAAAAGATTTTTTCAAATTGTCTACTAATCAGTGTGAAATTGTATAGCACAGTAACAAGGATTTAATAGGCTGTAGACACCTCAAGTTTCAAAGAGACACCATTCATTATTAACATTATTATTAATATTTCTGTGATAAAAAAAAATACCTTGTGAGGTTACTGTGATAGTGATGTAAAATTTACGTTAAAGGACGATGCTTTTGTTCTTGAATACCTTTTTTTTCTATTATTCATTTCTGAAACATGAAATTAAAAATATGAAAGTTTAATATCCATCTTTCATATTTTCTTAACATAGTTTGTAGAATTTATGTTAGTTTTTCAAAGCCTTAAAGGAGCCGTTACTGTATACACAATATTAATTTTCCATGTAAAAACATCTTTCCTCGAAACGTAGAAGATTACATAAATTGAAATATCAGTTTTAAATGAATGTATAACTAAATTTAGTACATTGAAAATAACTCTTATCAAGCGCAAATATCTTGGAAGGACAAGCTTGACGTCTTTAATATAAAAGATAACAACGATAGTACAGATTATATAAGCTAATGAAGGACAAGAATATTTATTAGTTACATTATCTTTAAAATTCTTTGTTACTACATTGATCAGTCTTTTTTTAAATTAAAAAACATGATCCCTCTCTGTATTTTTGTTTTATCTTTGGCAGCTATCCTTAATTTTATTGGTAAGTATAATTTTATAATATATCTTCAATTATACACGTGGACAACTGTGCGCGTTGAAGATTAAGCGTGCGCATATGGAACTTTCAACTGTACACGTTGAAATTTAGACGTTTACAGATGAGAGTGCTCCCACTGTGCACCTGCACAGATGGGACACTTCTAACTATGCATAAGCAGAGACGGAACACTCTTGACTGTACTCAATGAAATTTAGACGTGCACACACAGAAAAAAAAAACAAAGTTTGAATTTAACGCTAATTTTAGGTTACCATTTACCTGTAACAAAAAATTGCCTTAGTAGTGTGAGTGGTACAACTACACAAGGTATCGTTTCATTCGGACTTGGGGTACGAAACATCACTTGCTGTCAACTGTTTTTACCGTATCGCGGCAAAAACAATACAAAATATTTTTGTACTCCAACTCCGAGTGAGATGAAACACCATCTGGAAACTAGGTGAAAGCAAATTTCATTTCATAGTTTTGTACTGTGCAGACCAGAATGCTCCCACTTTACCTGTCTCAATTGGTGCGATCAGATTTTAACTTACAAAATTTACGTGCACATATGATACCCTCCCAACTGTGCACGCATAGATTTAAAGAATATGGAGAATTTCCATCAACATAGATAATTCCAGAATAGATAGGCGGAATGGTATTGCGATCTATTTACAAAGAAATGTGATGACGTATGTTATCTTTAGATGTTTTTAAAGTTAAATTTTCCTGTTTATATAGCAGATATCTCATTCTTTTTACGCGCAAGCAGCACATTACAAAATATTTTCAAAATACAGCTTTTAATTTATATACTTAAAAAATACTACATTGTTATTTACATATAAAAATTTTATTTGTAATGACTAGTAAATTATTTACAATTTAAAAATATCTTTATGTAAAACAACTATAAAGTTCTTAAATTGAGAGAAGTCACACATGTCACAAAACATAACGCATAACACTAATTTTTTTCTGTGTAATGTAGAATTAAATAAAAAATTGCAAACTTTTGACATACATTATCTTGACAATTATAAAGAGAAAAATTTAGATACCAGATTCTGGTACCGTGTATACCTTTTTTGAGAAAAATCAAACAAATCTTTCAACGCCGACTGAACAAATTTTATCATTTAATAAGAATGTTAAAACTTTATTTTACCTAACTTTTCAGTGATTCCACTTTTTAAGATTTTGAACCAACGTAATGTTTATTTAAAAATAAGGTCCTGACAGTTGAAGTATGAGGAAAATTTCTTATGTTGTAAACAAGCTATTGAACAAAAGTCATTTCATCGTGATTCGCAATAACTAGCTACTTTAAATTCATATATTTGGTGTAGAATATGACAGGTAAGATTGTGCACTTATAATCATTTAAGAATAACAGGTGTTTACACACTAATTATGTAAACAAATTATTTAAACAAATGCACATTCTAACCATATTTTTATAAACAAGCCTCATTTTTTTCAGCTGAATCAACTCGAAATGTCTTGTAAAAAACACTTTGCCGTCATATTTTCCATATTGACGAAAACTTTGATTGCATAACTATTTTCCACAGAAAAATGCACATCTTTATAATTTTATTAGGAATAGGCTTTATTGTTTTTTTGAAAATCAACAAAAAATGTACTGACATATCTGCTATTAAGAATTCAGCATTATTTTTCACAAAAACTGATTTTTTCCAAAAGACACTTCACTATGTTCTATTAGAAACAGTAATGGAAGTCTCAAGCAATTTTTAATAATGAACTTGAACTTATTTTTATTTTGAAAAAAACAGTCTTTATATTATCTAAAATCAGATTGAATAACTAATTGGTTTCTGTTACCACCTTATTATAAGCACTAATTGTACGTGTGCACGTCTTCCTTGAAGCAAAATCAATAAAGAAAGAAAAATTAATTAAGGTTTAACAAAATAGAGCTTGAGTCAGCATGATAACTGTTAAAAAATAATTTATAATGTGTTGAAAAAAAATGTTGTTTTCTAAAAAACATGCTTTCCGGGTTAACTTTGAAAACGGCGAAATCTACAACTTTCTTGTTTAATGTAAAAAAAAGTGTAATTAAATGTCCTGTGGCAATACATACTTTAAGGATTGAAATTCAAAATTTGTTAAAAAAGATGCCGGCGGCCAAAAATTTTTAGCAAAAAAAATTAATAGGCGGTCATAGAATCTGGTCTTAATTACAACCAAGTTTACAACTGATGCCACACAAAAATACGATCATAGACCTTAAAAAATTGTAATCCTTAATTTCTTGTTGCAGAATTAAGTTCACAGTTTGACTGTTCTCTCAACAATGATCCTGATTCTCGAGGTCGTCATTGTGGACCTTCTTCTTCTTCTTCTTCGGGCAGACAATCTCTTCAAAACTTTATCACTCCTACCAGACTTCACACTTCTGTCGGGTCTCTACCACCTGCCGAACCTCCTCTTCGTGTCAGGTCTAGGTCTCCTCCTCTCAAGCATTTTCCATCTGTCGTACTTGGATTTGACCTTAAAGAACTCACAAATGTTCGACTTATTCCCCACACGGATCCGAACGAGACATTAGAATTTCGAAAATACACTTTTCCTCGCGATAAACCAATTTATTTTAGAAACAAGAATCATGGCCTCGATCCTATGCCGACCGAAAAACAATATGTGTTATCTACATCCAGTGGCGACGTCTGTGCAGTATTGTACAGATTATCGAACAGAAACACGGTTTTCCGTGGACTATACAGACGTTATTATGCAGGGTCACAAAGGGCAAAAATAAACATGATTAGTGGCGTAATTGAAAAATTGACCTCAAAAGAAACTGAAAAATGTCCGGTGGGTTACAGACATCCAATTGCTAAGAGTTTTGAAATGTTCCGTGTTTCCTCATAGAATATTCCTTTTTCATAGAATATTTATTTCACATAGAAGATTTCTTTTTTGACCAAGAATTTCACAAATCTATGCAAGGACATTAAATATCACAAAGTTTACTTTATATGTCCTAATGGGAATTCTTTTGCCATTGATATGGCCACCCTGCTTTTGTTCAAGTTTTTTTTCAGCTCTATTATATTAAAGTAATGTATTCTTCATTTCTGCACCTCACATCAAGAATGCTTATTCAAATACAGCTAAATAAATTACAAACTTTATTTTTCATTTCTATTTTATTTTCGTCACCCTAAAAAAACTATACACCATTTTTTCAGGTAATTAAATCATTTTTCTCTTTAAATAACTTTTTCACGCATGGATAAAAAATTGAATATCTCACAGCATTTTTTGTTCAAACCATTAAAACAGATTTAACGTGATGGCATTATGGAATCGCGAAAATCTCCTTTACAACGAATGTGAGAAATTGACATTTAAAGAGATGTGTCAAATTGATATTTCATAAAAACCGTTTTTTGCGTGAGCAGAACGAATTTGTGCACTGTTAAGGTAGCTTAAAAAAAATTATTTAACGAGATTCTCTAAAGCTCAACGCCAATTATATCTGAATGTAAACTAAGGAAATTTATATCAGTTTAAGAAAAGGAAACATCTATGTCCTAAAGTTTGAAGCTGCCTCAAATAAAATTTTAGGATATTCCAATACGGTAGGTCAAATGAGCGGTTTTGGTCAATGCGATTGCGAAGGCTTAATGCGAACTTGATGGCTCACAACTCACACCTCACAGGTCACGACTTGAAGCTGATGACTCACGACTGACAGCTCAAAACTCACAGCTGCAGGTCACGGATCACAGCTCATACTTTATTCGTTTACTTTCACGTTCACTTTGGCAAAAGCTTATTCTTTATCAAAGATTCATCTTCTCAGTTCAAAATATAAATGTTTCTTTAAACCTTATTTCTATTAACTAAAAATTTATTTACAACATTTTTGGTCAATCATTTATCTTTGATAGTTGAAAATTCAACTGTTTGTTTCAAGATTGATGTATTTTGTGAAAAATTAGTCTTTTGTAGTGGAAAATTATTAATTTTTGTTAAAGATTCATGTTTCGGATCAGAAATTTAATATTTTAAATTTTATTGTTTCATTTACTGAAAAATCTTTGCTTATTTTGAATATCCTCTTTGTTTGATTCTGTCTTTACGGTTTGAAAATTCATTTCTTGGCTTGAAAATGCATTTTTTTTGTTTAAAAATCTTTTTTAATAACTTTTTCAACTGGAAGTTTACCTATTCTATTTTCAGTTAAACATTGATTTTCTTTCTTGATAGTTCATCTTTTTGGTTAAAAATTAATGTATTTTGTTGAACATTTGTTTTCTTATTGCAAATTATTCATTTTAACTAAAAATGTTAATATCCGACTCTTTGTTAAAAATTAATTGTTTTAGTTGACAATTTGACTATTAGGTTTTAAATTTATCTATATTAGCAAAAAATCTGCCCCCTTCGCCGGCACATTTTTGTGGCGCGCTTCGCGCGCGAGTCGCTTTGCTCGCAAATTTAAGCGCCTAGGGCGCGCGGCTGTTGTATCTCGCGCTTCGAGTTCGATAATACATTCACCTCGCGCTTAGCGCTCGGTAGCGTATGTATCTCGCGCAAAGCGCTCGAATATATTTTGCCTGTCGCTTCGCGCTCGGCATATGTATTAATGTAATTCTCTTAATTTCTCCAGCAAAAGTTTTAGTGTAATTTACTTAAAATGCTACCAGACAAGCTACGAAAACATTTTATTCAACAAAATTTTTTGACCCTAAGGAATACATTCTCATCGGGACACTCGCGCGTCGCGCACGATATTTGATTGATATTCATTTAAACCTCCAGCTCCACGCTCATTTTTCTGTCCCATATAATAAAAAAAAAAATTTTAAGCGCGCATACGTCACGCGATTCAGTCTTTCGTGCTACGCAATACATTGATCGTGCTCATTGCGTTAAGTGTTATATGTAATTTATGTACAAATTACTACATTTTTATTTAATATCTAATTCAATTTTCTAACAAAAAAAATTATTTCTAAAAAAATTTGATAAATTCTAAAACAAATATGTTAAAGAAATTTGGAACCTAATAGTTAGATTTTTCAACGAAGAAATGCATTTTTAGCCAAAACTATCAATTTTATATAAAAAAAGTGTAATTTTCAACAAAATAGAGGAATTTCCAAACAAATGATCGACTGAAATGATAAGTCATCAACCATAAAGATTATTATAATTTTCAACAGAGTAGTTTTACTTTATACTAAGTAATTGAAGTTCCAACCAAAAATAGATAAATTCTTAAATAAAATATAATACTTACTGTTCCAACCAAAAAAGAGATTTTTATTGAATCTGAAAACAGCTAAACTCCACCAGAAAAACCAATTTTTTACTGAATAATTCAATCCACACAAATAAAAGGAACACGCGTCTTATCAAAAAGTGCTCGCTGACAAATTTGTAAATCTTTTTTGATGTACACTTCTTGTTAATTTATTTTTTCGCTTCTTGCGCTGTTTTTTCAAAAATTAAATTTTTTTATTATTATTGTTGTTTTTCACGGTTGAAACAAAAATTACGCATCCTATAAAAAAAAAGTTCATAACAAATTTGTAGCTCTTTTGTGGCTTAACCAACTTTGTCTATTTACTTTTTTTTGTATCTTATATCGTTTGTTTAAAAATTCCATTTTTCTCTTTTTAATACCGTTTTTTACGAATAAAATAAAAACTAAGCGTTCAACAAAAAGTAATCAATTATAAATTATAAATAATAAAATCTGAAGTAAATGTGAAAAGCAACGCATAACAAGTCCGATATGTAGCGAGAGCGGTATTATAAATAGGGTGCGTATTGTGTGCGTATTGTGTGCAGAATTAACCATAAATTATAAGCCATTTTCATAACAAATTTAGTGTTAAGCTTTTTTTTAACGAAAAGGCTTAATTTGGTTGGAGAATTGACTAATGCCAATACAAATAAAACAATCTTATACATACAACTAATAATTTCTTATTAAAATAAAAGTGTAAAAATCTATAATATGAAACCAAGTTGCCAAAAACGGATGATGCTCATGCAAGTCCAGTTTTTGACATATCGGCAACAAATTTTGTACAAATATTTTTTAGGTTTTCGGAGCTCTCACGAGAGTATTCTTAGCTCACACCAAGCTTCGCATGTACTTAAGGGTTACTGCAGAATATGGTTGCAATAATTAATAAGCATTCGCGGACAGTTGCTCTAGGATGTCTGCCAAAATATAACTCCCAAGCGGAGGCGTAACAACAGTAACGAAAGCTAAATCGCACATAGGTGAGGTATATTCAACGGTGATTGAGGAATTCTAGGCGAACTCTTAGAGTATGTAGCTTTATCCTTGCATGCGGGGCTCTGCAAGCGCGGACGAACCCTTTTTCTACTTCCCTTTCCCTTTGTGAGGATATCTCGAAAGAGTCTGAACTCTGGAACATTAATTGTTCAGTTTATAGTGCTGCGAGAGATTTAGCTGCTTTAAATCGAAGGCTCAAGCCCACCATAAATCAGGGAAGCAAAAGACACTTGCATCAACCAAACATGAAAATTGGATGGGCAAGCCACATTGCGTTTTGTGGTCAGTGTGTTATTGACTACACAATACTTGGTAGACCGTTCACGGAAAGGGTTTGCAAGTTTGCTGAAGAACTGAGGATCTACCATCACACATTTAACTGGTTAAAGTGTTAATAATAAAGCAGCTCACTGTTAACAAGATACGGGTTTTATCGAACGCAATAAGAGGAATGCAGAAGAGGAAGAGATGGGTCCGAGAGAATCAAGCCTAATGAAGCAGATACTTTTAAGAGAAAGGTATATATGTGTGATTCTGAAAACGCTGGAATTAAAAGAAGATACTTATGATTTCCGCTGTCAGGAGTTTTGGGAAAACCCCATAAAATCTAAAGAAAAATGTCCATTATTTACTGCGGAAGAGGTGAAGAAAGCATTTAGGTGCACGAAGAACGTTTCCGCTACAGCACCACATGACATAAGGAACTTCTAGCACTATAACGATACTAAAGAGAGAGTTATCTAACACAGAAAATTACACGCCAATAGCTTGTTGAACACGTTGTATAAAATCATCAGGACTGTCTTAAACGACAGGATTATTCAAACGATTGAGCCTGTGTAAAGGGAGATGTGCAAACAACGTGGAAATTATCAAGTGACAACTACCAACGTCACCTTCCAGAGAAGCGTCTTTCAGGGTGATACCGTAAGCTCTACGCTCTATCGAACAAAAATTTTGCCTCTATCTCTTGCACTAAGCAATTCTCCTATATACCTCTGCGGCGACGCTCATCACTAGGAGCATAAAGTCATTTATGTCTCTTATAGGAATAACCTACAGATCTATGCTGCTGGTTCAAGCGGCCTTGAGCTTGCCTTAAATATCGTCAAAAGGCACGCAGGAGAGATTGGTATGGACTTTTGCTTGCACAAGTGTGCTAATATTCTTTGTTTACATCTTTTGATCCAGGTTTAACACTTGACTATTCATCTGCTTTGTAAATTATCTTAGTTTCTTTCAGCTTTTCGATAGGATTGTTTACGTAAAGGAAAAAATCTATCTTCGCTTTTTCGAGAAAATGTTTTGACGCCTGATGAGATCGCCGGTTTTATGAGCGACTCACTTGTCTCTTTTTTTGTGTGTAAATCCCCAAGTATCTTTCCTGTGTACCACAGCGTGTTGAGTAGTTGAAGCTTTTCAAACTCTCACTCGTCCTCCCTCTTCGGAAAATTGAATCCTTGACCAACAGCAGCTACTGGCAAGCCAATTACATTTAGTGTTTTGACGAAAGACTTGTCTTTTTTCTTCTCTTCATCCTGTAGGTAGCTTTCCACCTCAGGAGTAAATTAGGAGGCTTTCAGCAGCGAAGGACCTTTCAGTATAAAACTTAGAAAAGCGGGGGTTTCTTCTCTTTTTCAAGACTCGCAGAAAGCAGAAGCTCTCAATGGTCTACAATATCTGGATGTAAAATAGTCTTCGTGAGTGTTATTTTGCCGGATGCTTTTAAATGGTTCTCAGGACTTTTTCATCTAGAGAGTGCTTTGGGATATCGTCTTCGCGTGCTAGTTGTTTACTCCTTTCGAAAGAAAAAAAATGTTTGTGTATAAAAAATGTATTCAGAACAATTTTTAGAGTATGAAATGTTGAAGCACAATCGTCAGCAAAGCGTAAGGATAGATTAATAATTAAATATCGACTCTGCGCAAAAAAATAAATAAGGCTCAGCGATTTCCCTATTTCTTCACGTGAGCATGATCGAGTTATGTTACCAGGATGTATTTTAGACTAGTAAGATGAGTTTTTTGAATAGTTTCCTCGGATCCTGAATTTAGGGTTTGAGATTTTTTAGTACTTGCCTCTGTCATGCATGTTATGATTACTTTTCCATTATCAGGTACTCAGAAAGAAAAGTTGATCTAACCAATTATGTATAAAATTTAAATAATTTCTTTACGCTATATACACACTTCTCTGAATTCATAACAGGCACTGTGCTCGAGCCTGTGCTAGTCTGCTGCAATAACGATTTTTGAAATGTTAATTCTTTAAAATTGACAGCAAAAATCGACAATCTTTATTTATATAATAGCTAATATCATATCAAGGAGTGAGGTTAAGTAGGCTTTAGTCTGTTATGGCTAAAATATTTTCTCTAATCCCTGCGCCGAAACTTGCAACTTACACGCTCCTTTAGAGAAATCTAAGTTGGTCTTTTCTTGATTGTACACGTCACAACAAAGTAATGTGCCTTTTATGCCTCTAGCAAACTAAGTG
>JAUELO010023649.1:0-10957 GCA_032357855.1 Amphibolips quercusostensackenii
TGGAGACTGAATGTGGAATTTCACACGCGGCGGCCGGCGTGCCGCGATGCACGGGGTCGACTGATCGTCGTCGGAGGTGGTGCGAGGTACCGGAGGCAGCAGCGGTGGCGGCGGTCGAGTTCCTGGTGGTGGTAATAGCGACGCGAAGGTGGCAGTATACAGTCGCGCACGCCTTCTCGTGCATATCCTACTCTCAGAGTGATCCTTCCACGATATCTACCCTTTTCGCTGTCACGTGAATCGTCCTCGAGTATCAAAAACGCATGACACTCTTTTTTTATTATTTTTTGTGTAAGAAATCATAAGCTCAAAAGTACGGTTGGTTAAAAAAATTCCTATTTTTTTGAGGGAAAAGACTCATTTTGTGAGGTTTACAAAAAAACTGAATACATATTTTTACATTCTCATCCTGATGAGAAGTTATTAGTTTTCTGTAGAATTTGACCTTGCAGGTTTTCATTAAACTTCCACGTTTTGAGACCAGCTTTCTTTGACCAACGGTTGTGGTTTAGCCCATCAAAAATTCTTGTGAAAATTTGAAAATAGAAATTTTTAGCCAAACGACACGAGATAGGGAAAAAATGTTAAAGAAAACTTATTCATCCAAAAAAAAATCTAGAAATTCTTTTAGACCATTTTTTGATAACATGCATAGTTTTTGTTTTAATCGTAGAAAATCGTTATTGAAAATCAAAAGTCCCATTTGCCAGAAAAACTATGCAAGATACGTTAAGAATTGTAAAAAGAAAAATCATTTACCCTATAAAGATCTATAAAGTTAGTTTAAACTTATTTTTGATAGAACTTAACCTTTATGTTTTAAACATCGAAATTTCGATTAGAAACTCGAAAATTCAAATTTTCAGACAAACAACTTGAGATCTGAAAAAGGAATCATTGCTTTTAGAAATACCTACCCAGTTGTCTTAAACCTTTTTTTAATATAACTTACCGTTTTTTTCTTACACATCAAAAATTCTATTGAAATTTCGAAAAATAAAGTTATTAGTCAAATAAAAAAAAGGTTTTTAAAAAGAAAATTGTTTCTTTTTAGAAGGTTAACTAATCTCTTTTAACCATTTTTTCACAGAACTCACTGTTTTACTTTTAAAAATCAACAATGCTATTGCGAAATGGAAAATTCCATTTTTGTGCCGCCCGGCCCCTTTATTTTCTCCCAAGAATAACATGCGGAAAACCATGCATATTATAAAAACCTCCTACAATCACTACCCCGAATATGACATATTTATTAATTTTTTTATTTTTACCCTCTCTCCTCTTTGTCTTCCTGCATGCCCCAAAAACTACTGTCTAAACTAGGTATGTTCGTCTCAAATATTACTTTTGTGTATTTTGTCTCACAAATCATTTTTTATAGCAAAACTTAAAAGTTTGTTGTACCATTTGATTAATTAATAATTCTTTAAACAATTTTTATTCCTTAAAACAATGCTTTCTTCACATTGTTTTGCAAATTATGGTTGTCTTTATAACAAAATTAACAAATTGAGCAATATATAGAATCAGTACTGTCGACTTAATTTTTTATTAATTGTTTAAATGTAACTTCAGTCCAGAATAAAGCAGAAAAATGTAGTTTTTCACGAAATTCTTAGCAAATATGACCAAATTTTAATAAACCTAATATTTTCAACACTTAACTATAATTGTCTAAACAATTGTCGATTTGTTTTAACATTTTTTAGAAAATCTCAAAATCTTACACCTTTTCTGTGTAATGTAAGCTTATTGGTTTACATCAAAGATCAGCAGAGTCGATTCACGGTACGTTTAATTGTTTTAATAATTTCCCATTGTTGAAATGTAACTTCTGACTAGAGAAATTAAAAAATGTAGCCTTTCGAAAATTATTAAGTAAATTTCTTTAGATTCTCTTATCTTGACACTTTTCATTACTAACTCATTTTTTCGTTCAGAAAGTACAAAGAAATGGCACCATATCTGAGTAGCTTGAACTATTAAATTTAAATTAAAAATCAACAAAAATTAATAACTAATTTGTTTTTGTCATTACAAAAAAAAATTGGTCTGTTTTTTAAAGAAAAGTTTTTAAACAATCGGTATTTGTTTAAATAATTATTGGTTAGAAATGGAAATTAAAAAGTTGTAAATTTATATTTTGTCGAAAAAATGTTCTGAAAAATGGAAATCGCTTAAAAAGTTATGGATAAGTGGTAAAAATACCACAGTGCTATGAGGGTACCGATAATTTTCAATAAAATGTAAAAAAGTATTGTTCAAACAATCAATTATAAATTAAAAAGCCATTAAACTTTTTATTTTTACCTTTTAAAATAGTCTATTAAAAAACTACGCATAAGTAACATTTACGACAAATACACCGCAAAACACTTTATTTTAATTCAGTTTTATATTAAAGAAATGGGAAGTTTCCCCATATTACTTCTTATGGGGAAATAGATAGTCTGGGCGACAACAATATAGGTCGGAAATTAAATTTTGTATGATTATTTATCAGCATTGTAAAAAATCCAATTAATTATTGTATTGTGATTCGTCGACAAGAAAATTGAAAAGTTAAAAGAAAGCGAAGATAGCGTAAAATTTAAATGTTTCAAAAATAGCTTATTTTTTTATTTTTTAATTAAATATTTTTAAAATTTGTAATAAAAAGAAGTGTGATTTTCTAAAGCTTTAGATAATCCTAGAAGTGAAAAGTCTTTAAAAAATCCAAGATGATGGCCGATAAAAAATTTTTAAAATATCTGCTTTCTGCAGTTTTCAGATGAAATATTTTAAAACTTTGGTAGAAAAAGAAGTTTGACCTTAGAAATCACTTAATGATCCCAAATGTTTAAAATTTTGTAAAAAAACTAAAGTTGCGGATGATTTTTTTTTAGTTGCTCATTTTTGCAGTTTTCAATAAAATAATTGAATAATTTTTAATGAAGTCATCCTAAACTTCGCCAGAATATCAGGTTTATCTTGAAGCATTTAGTGTTGAAACTATTTTTTTTATTAAAGCAACAAAGGTCATATAAATTAATGAAGATTAAGGTAGTAGAGAGGGGAATAGCGTTGTCCTTATTACAGGGCGCATACAAATTTTGCGCTCCTATCATCTATAACTTCATGAAGCTACGAGATAAAAAGCGCACAATTTTTTAGCTTGAATAATATTAGAATCGAAATTTTCACTAAATGAAAAAAACATAAGGTTGTAAATAAGTTTATAATAAACTTTTGAAATCAAGCGCATACTCCTACATATAATCCAACAAAATCCTGTAAAATTCTTAGATATTATTTAAATTCCATTAAAATCCCTTGAAATTATTAAAAATAATTTAAAATCCTTTAAACTCTTCGAAAAACTTTTGAAATCTTTTAAAATCCTAAAACCCTTAAAAATTATTTCAATCCTTTGATATCTCTATGTATTGTTTGCAATTTTTTGAACTTCCTTAACATCCCTAGTAAAGGTTTTGAGATTGTGTAAATTCTATGAAATCCTTTAAAATATTTAAAATCTTGAAAGACACTCCTAAAACCTTTAGAAATTCTTAAAAATCCTTTCAAGTCTTTCGAAATTTTTGAAATCACATTTTATACTTACATTCCTTTTAAATCTCTCTGAGTACATCAAAATATTTTAAAATCTTGGTAATATTTTAAAGTCTTTAGAAATCACTTAAAATCTTTCAACATGTCTGAAAATCCTCTGAAGTTTTCTGAAAACTGAATATATTTTAAAATTCCACGAAATATTTTTTGATTCTACAAGGTTTTTTTAAAAGTACTTAATCAGGTAAAATTCTTTAAATTCCTTAGAAATGTTTTCAAACCGAACAAAATTCTGTTTTATAACATGGAGTATCTTTACAAACCTTAGATATTTTTAATCTCCCGCAAATCCTTTAAAACTTGCGCAATTATTTAAAATTCTTTGAAATTGATTTGAGTCTGAAGCAACCATTCAAAATTTGTGCAAATCTTTTGAAATCACTTGAAATCTTTTAAAATTCCGTAATATATATAAATTCAATTTAAATCGTAAAGTTAGAAACTGCTTATGCTTTGAAATCACATAAAATCCATTGAAATTTGCTAAGGATTCTTTTTATAATTCTGCAATCAGGAGGAATTCTTTGCAATCTGTAGAAGTCACTTTAAATCCAACAAAATTCCGTTAAATTTAATGAACTACTTTTTTAAGCCCTCGAAATTATTTGAAATCTGTCAAAAAAATATTAAAATCTTTTTAAATCCGGAGAAACTTTTAGGAATTTATAAAAATGTGTGAAATCTCTAAAAATTCTATGAATTCACATTAAATACTTTAAAATTCCTTGAAGTTTTTTTATTTTCTTGAAATCTTATAAATGTTTCTAGTCATTTTTAATTTCTCGAAATCTCTTGTGATCTTTTAAAATTATTGCTATCCTTTGAAATTTCTCAAAATCGCAAGAAACAATATAAAATCCTTTAAAATTTTTCGAAATTTTTTTGATTTTTTTTAAATCTCTATAAATATTTTTATTTATTTTCAATCTCTGAAAATCCCTTATAATCTTATGAAATTTCATGGCATCCTTTAAAATCCATTGACATTTTTTTTTAACTTTTTCGGAATCCTGTAAAATTAATAAGAATTCATTCAAATTTTCGAAATAACTCAAAAGCCTTAGAAATCTTTTTAAAATCCCTTGACATCTTCTCCAATTTCTGGAAATCTTCCGAAATCCATTAAATTGTTTAGAATCTCTAGGAATGTTTGAAATACTTTTAAATTATGTAAAGCCTAATTAAATCCGTCAAAATACTCTAAAAATTTCATAAAATCCTATAAAATCGTTTAAAATGTCTTGACATTTTTTGGATTTTTTTGAAATCCTTATAGATATTTTTAATTATTTTAAATCTCTCGAAATTCCTTATAATCTTATGAAATTCGTTGACATTTTTTTAACTTTTTCGAAATTCTGCGAAATTTATGAAAATTCTTCAAAGTCACCGAAATTACTTGAAAGCCTTCTATTCCTTTGAAAATCTCTTGAAATCTTCTCCAATCTCTATGAATCTTTCAAATACTTCCAAATTCTGTAAAGAATCATTATATCCCTTCAAATTTCCAAAAATCCTACAAAACCTTATGAAATCCTTTGAAATTTCTCGACATTTAAAAAATTTTTTTTAAATCCTTATAAATCTTTTTAATTATTATGAATTTCTTGAAATTTCTTATAACTTTTTAAAATTTCATGGTATTCTTTGAAGTCCGTTGACATCTTTTTTTAACTCTTTCAAAATCTTCCGAAATTTATGAAAATTCTTTAAAGTCACCGAAATTAATTTAAAGCCTTTCAATCTTTTGAAAATCCCTTGAAATCTTCTTTAATCTCTGGGTATCTTTAAAATACTTCAAAATCTTATGAAGAATCATTGAATCCTTTAAAATTCCTAAAAATCCCACAAAACCTAATGAAACCCTTTTGAAATTTCTCGAAATTTTTTGTAATTTTTTAAATTCCTTATAAATTTTTTAAATTATTTAACATCTCTCGAAATTCCTGGAAATCTTTTAAAATTTCATGGTATTCTTTGAAATCCGTTGGTTTTTTTTTTTGAACTTTTTCGAAGTCTTGTGAAATTTATTAAAATTCTTTAAAATCATAGAATTAGGAATCCATGTCATTCTTTGAAATATCTAGAAATGTTTGAAATACTTAAAAATTTTGTAAAGCCTCATTAAATTTCTAGAAATTCCTTAAAATTGCATGAAAATCTGTGAAATCCTTTCAAAATAAAAGAAAATTTATTTTTTGAAATCGTCATATATCTTTCTAGTCATTTTAAATCTCTCGAAATTCTTTGTAATATTTTGAAATTTAATTGTATCCTTTGAAATAGGTTGACATTTCTTGAACTCTTTCAAAATCTAGCAAAATTAATAGAATTTTTTTGAAATCACCAAAACGTCTTAAAGACTTGGAAATCTTTTAAAAATATTTTGAAATATTTTTCAATCTCTAGAAATTTTTATGAATCTTTGAAATTCCTTGAAATCTATAGAAATATTAAAATACTCTAAAATGCTGTGAAGTCTCATTGAAACCTTTGAAATTTCTGAAAATCCCATGAAAACGCGCAAAATCCTCTGAAATTTCTCTACATTTTCTGAAATTTTTTAAAATCCTTATCAATCTCTCGAAATGCCTTGTGAACTTTTAAAATCCAAGATCTTTTAAGATCCGTTAAAAATTTTCTGTTTTAAAACCCCGTAAAATTTGGAAAATTCTTCAAAATCACGCGAAACTACCATAAAATCGAAAAATATTATTTTTTGAAGTTCAATGTAATGTATTAAAACAATTTTTAAAGATTTTATAAAAATCCTTATAAATCTTCTGAAATGCAGTTAAATGTCACGAAATCCTTTCTAACCTTTGCCGTCTTAAACTCCTCAACTTACTGTAAAAACTCGAGCTTTTATTCTGGACGTGATTTTTTAGTATTTTTTACTTTACAGTTTTATCTGTCTCTTCTATTTTTTTAACCTTATAAAAATTTTTCATGCAAAGAATTTTGCAACAGAAATTTGACAATTGTAATAATTTTAAATACAGTTTCCAAAAGTTTTGTAGCATAAGAAATTTCATTGAAAAATTCTTTGCTGCAAGGAGGTTCTTCAGAATGATTGCTACTAAAACGGTTTTTGTTAGCGGCTTTTCGTTGTTGAAGCCATCTCTGATTTATGTTCGCTTAAAAAAGCCATTCACCAGCTTATAAGCTGCAGACTCTATCCTTCCAATATAAAGTATAAAACATAAAATATAAAAGACCTTATAATATTCTTTTCATTTTTATTTTATTATATTTTATTTTTATTTTATTATAATATTTTATAATAAATTTTTATAATATTTAAATTAATTGTTAATTATTAATTAATTAATTTTTATAATATTTTATTATAATAATTATCAATAAATTTTATTATAATTTTATTTTAATTATTTTATTTTATTTTATTTTCATTCTTTTATACATAATTTTTCAATTTTTTTATAAGCGTTTTCTATAGAATATATAGAGTAATTTTCAATCGGAGATACCGATCCCTTTCAAAAATCGCAATTTATTTCAGATTGATTTGGTCATTTTTAACATTTTTTAAATAAAATTCAATTGTATCTTTATATTCCGAAAACGATATTTCGATACTTATATTCCCTATTCTACAAAGATAATTGAAATGGTAATTTAAGAGAATACTTCAATTCAACCTTCACAATAATTACTATCATTAGGCTTTATGCCTACTTCATTGATACTAATTATTTTATCGTTAGCCAGTTCAAGAATTTTGAGATATAAATTGCGGTTAGAAAAATTTAAATTATGAATCTATATCAATACAGAAAATTAGATTATCGTTCGCTATGGATTGTTTAGGTTCGTTTATACCAATTATTGAGGTAGAGCCTCTACTAAAATATTTAACGAGAGGTTGAAACCATCGAGATTCTCAGAAAATTGTTGTTTGGCTTATTTGACTTTTAATATTGTTTAAATGTGGGCGACCGCATGGAAAGGGCCCCTAATGCTGGTTCTAGTTTAGGTCTTTAGGAGATATTCACTTTTTTCTAACTTAAATGGTGGCGACTTGGCCGAGAAACCGGGAAATGACCGGGAATTTCATTAAACACGAAATTGAAAATCTATCTCTGGCTGACAACGTAACTAATAATTTGTTGAAAATCAACTTTTGTTATCTAAAAATTCAACTATTTCCGTAGAAAATTTAACTATTTTGCTAAAAATACTTTTTTTTTTTTGAAAAATTAGATTTTCCGAGAAAATCAATCTATTCTATTTTTGGTTAAAACTGTATTTTCTTCCTCTTTTTTCGAATGTTATTTTGGTCTATGATGAGCCGAAAAGTAAGGTAGTTTGAAAGTCTATTATTTAATTGTAAATTTTTGTCATGCTTTTTAAGCATAAAATATTTTTTCATGAGAAAATCGATTTCTGTTCGATCTCAAATAATTTTTTTTTCTTTTTTAAATGAAATTTCTACTATTTGGCTGAAAATGAAAAATTGTTACTCAGAAGTTTAATTATTTGTTTAAAAATTCATGTACTTAGTAAAAAATTCGACTTTTTAACAGAAAATCAATCTTTATGGTTAAAAATTCATTTTTTTAATGAAAATTTCAACTATCCCAGATTAAAATTTATTATTTTAGTTGAAAATTCATCGGTTTAGGTAAAAATTAATTTCTTCAACTGATAATTAAACTGTTCTATTCTTAGTTGAAAATCAATCTTTCTGAGTTCGGTATTGAACTATATTGTTGAAAATACACGTATTTTGTTAAAAATTCGATTTTTTAAAATAGAAAATTATCTTATCCTTTGAAAATTAATCTTTTTGTCTAAAAATTCTTCTTTTACTTTGGAAGTTTAAGTATTCGAGTTAAATATTCATTTTAGTTCAAAATTCATCTGTTATGTTGGAAATGAAATTACTTGCTTGAAAGCTAAACTTTTTTGTTAAGCATTATTTCAACTGTTTGTTTTAACTTCTTAATGATTCAAAATTATTGTTTTGTTGAAAATTCGTATTTTTTAGTAAAATTCAATCTTCTTGATTAAAAATTCATCTTTTTAGTCAATAATAAAATTATATAATTTAAATATTCATTATCTTAGTTTAAAATTGATTTTTCTGGTTTAAATTCAATTATTCTGGTCAAAGATTAACAATTTTAGTTAAAATTTAATCACTTTGCTTGAAAATGGAACTGTTTTTTTAACTTAGTTTTTTTCCGTTAATTGTGATTTTTTTACTAAAAGTCTAACTTATTCTACTCAAATATTAAAAATTATATTTTTCTTTGAAAGTTAATCTTCTTGTCTAATAATTCTTCTTATTAGTTAAAAATTGAGGTATTTAGTTACATACTTATCATTTTAATTGAAAATTAATCTATTAGGTTGGAAATAAAATTACTTGGTTAAAAGTTTAACTTTTTTGTTGAAAAATTTTTTTATTCCTTTGAAGATTTATAATTTCAATTTAAAATTCATTTCTTGTATTACAAAATGAGATAGATGATTAAAAAATTGTTTAGCTTTGGATGAAAAGATATTTTTTTCAAAAATTCAACTATTTTGTTGAAAATTTGTTTCCTTTTTGGTTGAAATATTTTTTTCAACTGTGAATATAACTATGATAACAGTTAAACATTTCATAATATTATTTGAAAACTCATTTCTTTTGTTGAACATTAATTTTTTTACTTGAAATTCAATTATTCAATTTTGGGTTTAAAAAATTATCTTTTTCAGTTGAAAATTCGTATTTTTTGGTAGAAATTAATCTTCTTGGTTGAGAATTCATCTTTTTGGTCTGAAGTTCAATAATTTTATTTAAATATTCATCATCTTAGTTGCATATTTCATAGCCTCGGTTCAAAATTCATCTGTTTTGTTAAGCATACATTTTGTAACTTAAAATTCAATTATTTAAGTTTTGGTTGACAATTTATCTTTTTTTCAGTAAAAATTAATTGTTGTTAGTTTGAAAATTTAACTATTTTAGTTAAAAATTCATTGTTTTTGTTATAAATTTATGTTTTTGGTTTAAAATCCAACTATTCCAGTTGAAGATTTTTAATTTAGATTGGAAATTCATGAGTTAGGTTAAAACCTAATTTTATTGACTAAAAATACAACATCCATTTTCGGTTGAAAGTTGATTTATTTATAGTTTAGAATGCAACTTTTTAGTTGAAAAATTTTCTCCTTCAATTAAAAATTCAACTATTTTGTTGAAAATTAATTATTTTTGTAATTGTATTTTTTGGTAGAAAATTAATCTTGTTGTTTGAAAATTCATCTTTGTGGCACAAAGTTCAACTATTCTAACTAATTTTTCTAACTTAAGTTTAACTTTTCCATTTTTGTTGGAAATTTATATTTTCTAGTGGAAAATTCAAGTATTCGTTTCAAAACACACTTAATTTGAAATTTTTTTCTCTGTTGTGTTAAAGGATATTTACAATAAACCTGATGAATTAAAATAAAGGTTTGAGTTTTGCGGTAAATATAAATATTTCACTCTAATTTAAGCGGGAAAACTGAAAAACATGACTGAGAAAAACGGGAAAATGACCGGGAATTTAAAATCGTCAGCCGAATTGCCACCCTGATTTAGGATGTAAAATCACAATTGTCAGAGTTATGTGGGGGAAAAATCAACGCCTTTAACACGAAATTCCTGTGCGTATTTCACTGTAAAACGTTGTCTCAGCTGCAAACGGAAGTAGGTGTATTTTAAGTTGTAAAAAAAGGGAAAAAATACTGTTTTGGTTCAAAATAACGTACCTCACAGATATTAAACACTTGGGACAAAAAAAAATTCAAAGAAAAGCTGATCTAATGTCAAACAAAGTTGTCAAACCTGATTTTTTATTTAGTTTTTAAATTTTCCATAAATAAACAAATATGACAAAAAATGACAATTTTCTCTATTTGTTGTTCCCAGTGCTCGTCAATAATAAGAAAATTGTTGTAATCCCCTACGTTTTATAAATTTACATTATATAAAGATCTTTCATAATGCTACAATAAAAATCAAAAATGTTATGAGTAAATTATTTGTTGAAAATGTGTTTTCTATCATTTTTAATAATTTCACGTTTTTTCAAGTTTAATTGGAAGAAATTTGAATAGAAACGATATAACGATAAAAAAAAATTTCTTAAATTTTTTTCGTTTATATTATAAACAAATTTAGAAAATAAATGTGTTATTTAGAGATTTGTCTATCGATAAATGTGTTGATTCGCCGTCAGTTTTTTAAAATTAGGAACCTTATATAAATTTTAGCAAGATTCATAATTTGTTCATTATTTTATAATTTTTTAAACGAATTTAATAAACAAATGCATTATTTGGCTATTTG
>JAUELO010023676.1:0-10956 GCA_032357855.1 Amphibolips quercusostensackenii
GTTTGGGATTTGTGGGCTTAGGCTTTGTGGGTTTGGGGTTTCTAGTTTTGGGGTTTGAAGGTTTGAGGTTTAGGGATTGTAGGTTTGGGTTTTGTAGATTTGGGGTATGTTAGTTTGAGGTTTGGGGTTTGTGGGTTGGTAGGTTTGGGGTTTTTGGGTTTGGGGTATAAGCTTTGTTGTTTTAAATCAGAATTTGATAGATGTAGACATTTCCGACTGGTTTTATATACGAAAACATTGAAAAACTCCATTTTGAGCACTTTCTCTGCAATTGCGCAAAAATGCTGACGTGTTGGAGGTAAAAGCTCAACGGACTCGAATTCAGCTCCCCAAATTACATATAGGAGACGTCCGCTTATCCCCCGAAATTTTCTTTTTAATTTGTGGTCCTGTGTTATAAATAATATATGAATAACAGTATAAACAAAATATATGAATGAAACAAAACAAATATTATATAGGGTCTATGAATATAACGGTGATTATTACAACATGAAAACCAATTAATATCCGAAAATGTATGAAATTCTACTTGCACTATAAAAAGATAATAAAGATTATATGGAAATTATAGATTATATAGATTAGTCTAGATAAATATTACTAACGCCAATGCATATAAGGGGCATTTTTTCTTAATTTTAATCACCTTCAAAAATGCCTTTCTCTGATCCAACTCAAACTTGGGCAAAGAGTAGTCTTATTTTCGATTAGATAAAAATTAACCAAAGTGGGGGAGGGGGAATTTTTTTATTTTGTGCTGTTAGTCCTTATTTCAATTGTACTAATGTGGTGATGTGCAGAGCAAGGGAGGCCGTGTCACATCAGGTTACGACATGCCTGGCAATCCATCGGACAGCGTTTATACGGCCCTGACTGTTTACGTTCGGAGTGTCTGGATTTATGTCCAAGGCAGTGCCCGAAATCGGTCATAATTCCAAGTTCCAGTGTAAACTGCTTTCGTATGGAAAAAGAAAATATTTTCCTATATGTTTTTGATAGTTTGTTAAAATCATATATCGAATTTTTATAACCATTTTTTCAAAAATTTAAAATATAATCCTTTTTTAAAAATCAGAAATATGTTGGATTTTTTGGAGTTTTAACTAATTAAGAAAAAAAAATTAAGGTTTTTTTCTAATCTTTGAAGCACAAAATGACGTTTTTTTATTTTCGAGAAATTAATTGAAAAGCAATGCGGTGCATCGATGGATATTAATGTATTGCCAATATGGAAATCGAAACAAAAAAACATCTGGTTAATATTGTGCTCTCATGACATAACGAAGAAGGTATTTTTGGTAGGTGCTTATTAAGGCCGGAGTAAGCCTCAAAATGCTTCAGAACGTTTAAAATTGTTTAAAGAGGATGTCATCAATTTGGCAGTTAAAAGGCTTGTTTGACTGTGAATAAAAGGACCTTTAAAAACAAGATTGAGCAGTTACGACGTAAAGCGTGTTATAAAAATATTGGAGAATTTGCAAAATATGAAGCCATCAGAATTTAAGAGACGATCAAGATCCATTTTACAGTTTCGACAATGGAAAGCTACAGAATCCAGACAGTTCCTTCTGTACATAGGACCACTTGACATGAGACGAATTTTGTGAGATTCAATGGAAAAAATTTTCTTAACTTTGCACGTAGCTATGACTATTCTTGTCTATCTTCCACATTTAATGCTTTCAGCATATATTGATTACGCTGAAAGTTTGCTACAAAATTTCGTAAAGAACTTTTCTATTATCTACGTAGAAACGTATATGTCGCATAATATGCACAGCTTATTATGCATCTGCGATGGTGTTGGAAAATACCGAGTCTTTTTACCTTAAAATACCGAAAAATCGGAAACCACACGTCTGCAATTATGGGTTTGATAAGAAAGCCAAATCAAGAACTCGCACAACCAGTTCGAAGGTCCACAGAATTAGAAGCGGTACAGTCTCATAGGTATAAGAAAGTTCATCCAATAAAAATAATGCAAAAATGTCAATCACAATGCTTGCTAGTAAATATAAATGTTCCTTTAGTACAACAATATAAAAAATTAACTACACCTTCTTATAGTATAGAATGTCAAACTCAAGCGTGCTTTTTTGAAGGATGGATCGGTGGCCTCAATTTTAAACATCGTAAAATATAAAGATGGAACATTCTTCATTGGAAAAAAGATAAAGAGAGTTAATTCATTATATACAGCTCCAATGTAATTTTCTAGTCTGAACATCGTGGAAGTAACAGAAGAAGCTGCAACATTGTACTTGTGGCCCACTAAAAATTCACAACATAAAATTTGGAAAATTGTATCTAACGAGAAAATTGTATGTACTCCAATTCTTCATATTGAAAGCAATCTATTAAAAGAAATTGTTGAGGTAAGTAAATAACTCTTTTTTACTCAAACGCTTCATTCGTATATTGTGTAGCTATTTATTTTCGCAGGCAGGAGATGAAGAAATAAAGAAGGAAAGGATGTCTAAAGAAATTTTGATTTGACAGATACCAATCAAATTATAAAAAGTTTAACAGTGAATATAATAAGGAAAATTTACTGCAGAAATACTGTGGATTAAATTTGTTTTCAACCAGGTTAGACTATTTACACTGTCTGGGTTAGAATGGGTCAAAAATTACAAATTCTGGAATACGAAATCGCTTTAACGCGAAAAACAAACGTATTGGGATTCTAAAAAAGTATAATTAATTTGGAATCTATAGAAATGCAGCTCTGTATCAGCGTAAAAAAATAATTAAAAAACGACTTGTTTCCAGAGTTTTTAAGTTTTCTTGTGTTTTAAGTTTTCTTCTAAATACTTGAAGGTCAGAAAAGAGTCTTCCTAACTTTTTGCGGATTTTATTCAATTATTTCGTTAAAGATAATTCCTTTTTAATTCATCCCTGTTTTCGGGGAAAATTGATAACACTTTTATAAATAGAATATTAATTTTTTTGGGTACTTTTTAAACTTCCCAGTGACCAAAATGTACTATGAAAAAATCGTCAAACCCTGGGAATAAAAATTAGAAATGCAGCGAAGTTTTGAAATTTTCATTTATGTATTTAATGAAATTATCTTTATAACTTAATGTTTAAAGATTTTTATGAGCATGTGTGGGCTTTTTAAAAATATAAATAGATTTAAAAAATCAAGAAGACCCAGGAAAATAAAAAGTAAAAAAAATAATGATATTAAGCACCACATTTCAAATTTTAAACATTTTTTGCAATTTCAATTCCTTGGTCGTTTCGACTTTTCTTTTCATAAATTTTCATATCCAAAAAAAGCCCACACATGTTCAGAAAAAATTTTTAGCTACAAGTTAGAAAGATATTTTAATTAAATACAAAAATCAAAAAATGTAAAACTTTGCTGTATTTGCAATTTCGATTAATGGGTTTTAGCGATTTTCATCCTAGTGAATTTTCGTGATTAGAAAGCTATTAACTCCCTGAAAAAATTCTTCTTCTACTTACACGGGTGTTAGGAATTTTTCACAAAAACTCTCTTTGAAAATGATTGACTAAAGTCTGAAAAAAATCGAGTGACCTTCTTGACCTCCAGAAATGTAAAAAAAAATAAAAAGTCAAGAAAATTAAAAAAATTTGCAGCCGGGAAATTCGTAAAACTGTTTTTTTGATCGCGGGTAACTAAGCTGCATATTTTGTCGATTCCAAATTAATTATACTTTTCATATTCTCATCAGAGAATATATTAGATTTATGTAAAATTTGACCCCCCTCCCGTTTTTGTTAAATGTCCACGTTTTCAGAACCTTTGAACCCGAAAAACAGGTTTTTGAGAATGTGTCTGTCTTTCTGTGTCTGTGTGTCTGTCTGTCTGGCTGTAGATTTTTAGTTTATTGGCACGATAACTTTCGAAAGAATTTACATATTGGATTGGGCTTTGATATTCTCTTTATGTGCCCTAAAATGAAGGTCAGGTTTATTAGCCAGACATTTGGATAAAAATTCGAAAAGTAAGAGTATTTTTAAAATGTTTGAGACCACTTTTTTTGAGATTTAAAAATTCTATGTCCGGTTATTAGTAGTACTCAAAAAGATGAATGATTTCTCCTAATTACTTTTTTGTTAAAATAAAAATTACCGGATTTATAGTATTCACAAAATTCTAAAAAAAAAAAAAAAAATGAATATTTTTAGCCAAACAACGCATGATATGTAAAAATGTCAAAAGAACAAAAACGTTGCATTTTGAACACCCTGCAGAATTATCACAACTTTTTGAATTTTCATGAAAAATGGAAAATTCATGTTTTGACCGCACAAAAAATAATGAAAAATAAAAAATTCCATTTTGCGGTAAAACTATACAGAATAAAATAAAAAGATGAAATGACAAAAATGATGTATTTAAAAAACATCTACAAATTTTTTACAGATCACTTTTAGACAGGACGCGTAGTTTTTGTTTTACTCGTGAAAAATTGCATTAAAAAAGAGAATAATTGAATTTTTAGACAAACAACGCAAGATAGAAAAAGAAAATATAAATAGACAAAATTTATTTACCCAAACAAGAGCTACAAATGGGTTATTAATTATTTTTTGGTAGGATGCGTAGTTTTTGTTCTGATCGTGAAAAATAACATTAACAATAGAAAAATTAAATTTTTGGAAAAACAATGCAAGGTACGGAAATAATGAATAAACAAAAAGTGTGCGTTTAAAAAAGATCCACAAATTTGTTGAGGATTGAACTATTACGTTAAAAATTCATCTTTTCAATAGAATTCAGCTGTTTTTAGATTAAAATTGAAATCTTTTTGGTTCAACTACTTAGTAGAAAGTGAAACTACTTTGTTAAAAATTAATCTCTTTGGTTCATGATTTATCATTTTAGTTGAAAATTCTATTTTTCTTAAATTTAACTATTTTGTTTAATTTTTTTTTGTAAAAATTTATTTTTTTAAATGAAAATTCAATTACTCTATATCTGGACAAAAATTCATCTTGTTCAGTTTAAACTTCAGTTACTTGTTTGAAAATTCCTTTATTTGGTTGAAAATAAAACTTTTTTGGTATAAAATTAATATCGTTGGTTGAAAATTCATTTCTTTGGTTATAAATTTAACTATACGGTTGAAAATTCCTTTAAAATTTTAAATATTTGTTTGATAATTTTGAAAATTTTATCAGAAAAATATCGTTTTTGGTAGAAAAATAAATTTGAAATCAAATACAAATTCAGTAATTTACATATGGAGAACATACAACACGGAACGCAAATCGCACGGTCAAAGTACTTTGGAGCACAAAGCGCGACTGACCATATTGCGTGCCTTAAGCGTGCTCAAACTTTTTTGTTTCTATCATGCGTTGCACAGAACCAAGCGTGGAGCAAGAGGTTTAAATGATTTTACAGAAAATATCGAGCGCGAAGCGCGAGTGTCCGCATAAGAATGTGTTTCTTAAGGCCGATAGGGTCGTAAGTAAATAAACTTCCTTTTTAATCTAAAGTAAAAACAAATTTGACAATTATTTTAATCTTAGGCGTTTTGATAGTTTTATAATATTTGCAAAAAAACTTCTTCTTTCTGTCGAAGCCGAGAAGGAAGCGTGAAAACTAAAAAGAGCTGAGCATGAGACACAACAGCCAGCGCGGCTATTCGCTGAAGCCGAAGGAGCTATAACAAAAGAAAATTCACGGTCACCAAAGAGCAGTTGTCAATGCTTTAACCTTTAATTTTGAAAGATCCGTGCATAAATTGGAAGGAAGTGCAACGACCGAGTGTACAGCGCGAGGTAAGTACATCATCGAGCGCGTGATAAATATATTATCAAGTGCAAAGCGCAAGATTTCACATGAGCGCGCCGCAGGTGCGCTCAAACTCGCGAGCGAAGCGAGCCGCGCACGATGAGGATGTGCCCGCGCAGCAGGCAGATGTTTCGGATCACAATATGCTACTTTTTCGTACTGTAGCGAGTCAGAGAAATATTTTGTTCCCACATTTACAAAATTGATTTTTTTTTCTAATGTTTTTTACATTTCATGCAGTCCAGTGGAAACACAGTGTCGGTTTAAATATTCACTTAAACGTGAAATTTAAGGTAAAAGCGAAGAAGAATCATTGCCAACGGTTGTTGGCAAAAAGGGAGAATTAAAAGAGCACAATTAAGGACCTGCAGTATATAGGGAAATTACTTGGTTTTTAGGTTACATAACCTGGAAACGTCGATGTAAACATTCGGAATAATTAATCTCTAGTCTTTTTACAAACCCGCGAGCCCACGAAACCCGATTGATTTGTGTTTATGATACCCTTTAGTTTCATTAAATCATATCGGTGTCTTATAAAATCCTATTAAGACGTCGTATTGTCCATTTGAAATGAGCATGTCGGTTGTCACCAGGCGTTAAAAGTCGAAAGTCAAACGCACCTATTGTTCTAGCGTGCAAAGAGAGAAAGAGAGGTCCGTTCGAATTCGAAAAAGCATCGGAGTCCCACGGCTGATTACCTATAGGGCCGACCTGATACGAATTGCATGGTGAAAATCAGAAAAGTGATGTTTCAATTGTTCTACTACGATTTCCTTAATTTTTGTGCTAGAAAATGTTTACTAGATTTCATCCAATGTCGGTCGGTAAAATTTTTGTTCGTGATCACTGCTAAATTTTCACGACATGATCCATTAGATCATGTTTTTACAAGATTTTATCGGCAACATTTTTTTTCTTGATTATCTAATGTCGGTAAGTTACCATTTTGCAACTTCATTTTAAAAGTGGGATGAGAGTTGACTCGATGGCCACCAGGCAAAATCGCGACGCATGATTAAAAAAATTTTTAATGGCGGGCAATTTGAAAAAAATTTAATGAAATGAGTTTTAAAAATTGAAATTTTGTTATCACTGCCAACGGTCGTTGGCAAGATAGGAGAATTAAAAAAGCAAAGCCAAGGATCTGCAGTATTTAGGAAAATCATTTGTTTTTTTGGCCACATAACCTCAAACGAAGAAATCATTAGCATTATTTAAACAAATTTGCAGCGTTATTAATTTAATGATCAATTGTAATTCTCATATTCAAATGTTCATCGTACCTCATAATAAAGACTTCACAAAAAACATTTGGTTTAAACAAGATGAAAATGACTGTCAATCAAGCGTTTTGGGATCTCGTTTTTTTCTAAAATATATCCAAATCCCAAATCTTTCGCATGCGCTCAGTTGAGAGTTGTTAGTGGTCAGTACTTGGCAATTTCTGTCTTATGAGTTTTTCGATGTACGACTCCTTTCTATCGTTTTGTTTTCCTAGACTAGATAATTTCGAGTCACTCTCCTGACCGTAATCATTATTATCATTATTGTGTTATGTTATTGTGTGACATAAATCCTTTATTAACAAGCATTTACCTATTGATAATATGTTCCAAAATATGCGCTTTGTTTAAACACTTAAATTATTTTATACGGAAACCTAATTCTCCTCTCCAAATTTTACATTTAAAATGTTTTTTGGGGGCTTTATATTACGAAATACAGGCGTATATAAGAAATATAGACATATTTCTTTTGATATTGGTTTTTTTATGTCCTCGGTATTAAATAAATTTGCAAAGTGACGAAAGCGAAAACGCATTTGAGCTTGCGAGAAATAGGCGTAGATTAGATATATACAAATTTGTTCTTATATTTGTATCTTATACCCATTGTGTTGAATAAATACAACACGCTAAGAATGAAAGGGAAAATTACTTGAGGAGTTGTGTGATTGGTAAAAATAATAAGAATATTCTTACATTTAAAGTATAAGAACCCCATATTTGATCTGTAAAATACGAAAGAATGAAACGGAGAAATAAGATATTTCAGCTAGTATTGATGATTAGTGCTGTGCTGATAAATTAGAAACAATCAACAATCAGACAGATATACCAGATCCGTTTGCTTTTTAATTTAGTAAATTTTTTAAAAGAGAGAATGATGTACCTGTGCCTATTGCTTAGTCGAGATCAAATATTAGTTTGAGTGGTCGCTTGTGTGCAATTTTTGGACGCGCATTGGAATACGAAGAAAAAATTGCCATATTGATTTAGTGTGAAATAAAGAAAAAAAATTAATAAAATTATGACTATTCTTATAGAAATAAATGGGAAATGTTTGGATTATTCAGAGTTTGAAATTCAAAGTCTCTAATTGCGTTCAGAAAAAGACCTTGGAGATGTAATTGAACGGTTAAATGAATGTAACATATGCCAAGGCTGCCCCAATGTAAAGCGAAGACACCACAAATTATTTGACTTCTTTCAGTTATACTGAAAAAATAGACGTATTACGTCATAAAAACCGTTAATCACTGCCAACGGTCGTTGACAAGAGGAGAGAATTAAAAGAGCACAGCCAAGGACCTGCAGTATATAGGGAAATTACTTGGATCTTAGGTCACATAACCTCAAAACGTCGATGTATACATTCCGAATAAGTAATCGCTAGTCTTTTTAAAAGCCCCTGAGCCCACAAAACCCGATTGATTCATGTCTATGATACTCTTTAGTTTCATTATATCATACCTGTGTCCTATCGTATTTTCCTATTTCGTATTATCCATTCGAAATGAGCATGTCACATCTCGATAAACACGAATAGGTGAAATTCATGTGGCGACGCTGAGTTCTTAACAGATTTTATCGGTAACTTTTTTTTCGTGATTAAGGTTACCATTTTTCAACTTCATTTTAGAAGTGGGATAAGAGTTGACCGATGGCTACCAGGCGAAATCGCGGCATGTGATGAAAGAAATTTTAAATGGCGGGAAATTTGAAATAAATTTAATGAAATAAGTTTTAAAAATTAAAATATTGTTATCACTGCCAGCGGTTGTTGGCAAGAGGGGAGAATGAAAAAAGACAAGCCAAGGACCTGCAGTATATACGGAAATTATTTCGTTTTCAGGCCACATAACCTCAAAATTTTCTAAAGAATGTTATGTATTCATTTTACGAAGAAAATGAGCAAAGAAATCATTAGCATCATTTAAACAAATTTGTAGCGTTATAATTTGATGATCAATTGTAAGTCTCATATTCAAATGTTCATCGTACCTCATAATAAAGACTTAACGAGAATTATTTTGTTTAGACAAGATGAAAATGACTGTAAACCAAGCGTTTTGGGATCTCGGTTTTTCCAAAATATATCCAAATCTCCTTAAAATCATTTTGAATGTAAAATTGGGAGAGAAGAATTACGTTTTCGTCTAAACTAATAATGAAAAAAAATCTTTCGCATTCGCTTACACTAGTCAACAAAATGTGAACTATGTGCTCATGGAATGAGACATGTGATTTTCAGAGTAGTTTTTTGTGCTGAATCCGAATCTGGCCTTCATTTCTCTGCAGCACGTTAGGTTTTCGAGATTTTTTTATCAACATTTTTTTTTGAAAAATTACAAATACGGAGCTAGAATTTTGTGAAAAAATTTTTCAATGAAAATCAATACGATTTCGATGCATTTTCTAATGCCAAATCCAACGGCGGGCTTGTTTCTGTGATATCTTATACTCTTTTCGTTTTTTAATGCCGAAGAAATTTAGAAAAAAACTAGGGTTTAGGCCATCACCGTTCGAAAGATACATGGCAGAGAAGTTGTCTCTTTCTTGAGCTTTTTTGTCTCTTTCTTGTCTCTTTCGTGAGTTGCCAATTTGACGGTTTACACGTACTTGAAGCGAATCATTGTACTATATCTAGTATTTCATTGTACCACAATCTTCAATATCTGCAAATTTCACATTATTCATGAAGTTTATCATTTTCTTAGTGTTAACAGTATTTAATTCTTTGGATTCTTGAGCAGGTTTTAATTACGCAGGCGTCACACGGGCGCTGTACACGTGCTACAAAGGATCAGTCGGGGGAAAGTGTACATATCGCATGCGCTACTCCCCTCTACTGTATAGCGCATGCACAACTCGCCTCTACTATGTCACATGCAACAGCTTTGAGCTCTCCTGCGTATCGTGCTCCGTGCTGTTTTCATTTTATGCTAGACCTCTGCGGGGTCACATGTATCCTACCTATACTCTAGGACTAGACCTCATTCCGATTAAACCCCAATTCATTAGCGCTGATTGTGAGCTATCATTCGACAATCATTCTGCAACAATTGCAAAATGGAGCGTAGTTGCAAAAATCATCCCAAAACCTTTTGCTGCGTTTGCGGTGTTTCTGTCCCACAAAAACAGAGCCAAAAAATTTCTCCTGCAATGCGAGAAGGTTACGAGACTTTTTTTCAGATAAGGACCAAAAATGAAGAAAAATATTGGATACTCAACAGTTGCTGCTCAACTTGCGCCATTTCATTGAGTTCAGTATATCGAGAGAATTTCGATCATATCTTCACTTTTTCTCCCCCTACTTCTTAAAGAGAACCTCTGAATCATATCGATAATTGTTATTCTTGTTTGACAAATGTTAATGGCTACTCATCGAGATGCAAGGACTCCATAATTTACCCTAATGTTTCTTCCGAGACAAAAGATGCGTCTGATCGTAAAGAGTATCTCCCGGTTAATTCCACAAAACGCAATGCAGAAGAAATCAATTATTCTGATGAAAATCAAACTATGGAAGGCGAGTCGACCAGAAACTTGACACAATTATTTGATCAAAAAGAATTAAATGATTTGATAAAAGATCTAAATTTATCTTAAAATGAGGCTGATATCTTGGGCCCTAGACTCAAGGCAAAAAATTTTGTTGAAAAAGATTTAACTCCATTTTTTTCTAGCCAAGATAGTCTCATCTATTGCAACGATGTAGATGGACTAATGGAGGCCATTGGTCATGAATATCAACCAGAGAATTGGCGTTTATTTATTGATTCGAACAAATACAGTTTGATATCTGTCCTCTTGCACAACGGAAACGAATATCCATCAATACCCGTTGCTCATGCCACCAATATGAAAGAGTGCTATGATGTCATGAAACTT
>JAUELO010023684.1:0-10955 GCA_032357855.1 Amphibolips quercusostensackenii
AAACCCGACAATCTTCTGAAAATATAGTCTTACCCTTGCATTCAGGACTCTGCAAGGGCAACCGAAAATTTTCCCTGGCTGCTCGCGTTCACAACAATAATAACACTTAACACAGTTGTAAGTGGTGTTTAAAGAAATTAAATGCGCAGGGTACAATAAAAAGGTGGACAACAAAGCCGATTGCCATAGCTTTGGTAGAGCCAATCAAAAGGAATTCAATACAATGCAGCCGAAAAGACCTTGATACTTTTAAGTAGACGGATCGACTGAGGGACGACCTGCTGCAGTGCTACGATACCAGTATGGCCCCTGAGCAAAAAGGTTACATATCGCGACAGCATGTTTTGCAGTGCGTGAAACATCTAGAGCTTTTTCACATTTTGCAGCAACTGCTGCTAAAATGTGGCGCTTATCTTCGAAAAAGGGTTTATATAAGCGGAGCGCCTACTCTACTGCAGCCACAAAAGGCGATCGACAAAGAAAGAGCGACGGCACTGAGGCCAAACAAGGGCAGGCATCCAATAAAGAAAGAGTGACTTATCTAGGAACAGAAGAAACGTCAACATCCAGGTTTCTCTTAAACCTAAAGGTCTTGTTGAAATAAATGACGCGCTTCGTAGAGATTTTTTCGAAAAATCTTATCTCTGAATTATCAGCTGTAGTATGCATGATGTAGCAGACACTTTTGCGAACGCAAACCGTTAAACAATGCCAATGACTATTCATAAGACCAAAAGACGCATGTACGTACTCTTCCTTAACCCTCCAGTTACTATCTACTACCCGAACAAACCAGATGAGTTTGAAGAATTGTAGAGAAAATTCTTCGAAGTCCATCATCCACCTCAGAAGGCATACACACCTATCACTAGCAAGAAGGTAAATAAGTTTTAGCAGACACAAAAAACTAATCCACTGCGGGTCCAGGTGATATTAAGAGCTTCTGACAGAGAATGTTTCCTTTAAGCTACCAAGATCTGGCTCGCATTTTTAACACATATCTTAAATCGGAAGAGCCTTAAAAATTACAAGTCAATGATTTTTCTGAATATTTTTTTTCTGTAGATGACCTCAATATACTACCGTAAGGCTTCTGATTCAACCTGTAATAGACTTATTATCTTCTTTTTCATAAAACCAGAGGCTTATCTACATATTTTGATAAGCATAATGTGATTGATGTTACTTTGAAAAACTAGACTTATTGTTTCATCTTAAAAACATCATGTGTCAAGTGAGAACGTCACCTTTCAGACAGGCGTCTTTTAGGGCGACACCATAACCCCTTTTCTGTTCTGCCTCACATTATTTCTACTATCTTTTATACTTCGACATTCCCAAGAATACTTCTGCAATTAAATTGCCTATAACATTTAGAAAGGCACCTTTACAATATCACTTTAGAGAAATTCTTTTTGGTTACTTATTTAACATAACAAATCCTACGCTAGAAATCACACATTGGTAACACTCTAATCCTCAAGTTAAAATATACATGTTTGGAAAGAGCGAATGGTTTCGAGTGGCTCTAAATGCGTTTCCATTATTTTTCTTCAAATAATCAGATCAGGAGACTACATTATAAGGTGCAATTGTGACTAGCGATATATACTGAGACTGTCCCGTGTAGAAAGGTTCGCACAAAAATCGAATCCTTTTAACGCATTTTATATAATTTATATGAATTTTTTTAAGTTTTAGATATGCCACTCTATACATTTTGTATATTTTATAAGTAATTTTATTTCAAATTTCTTTTTATATACATTTTTATACATTTTACACCGTATACATATTTCACGTGAGTACCAGATTTTCTTAATACATAAAAGATTGCATAATGATGATATCAGCTTTAACAAATTCAAGGTATGAACTCATTTTTCAAAATTAACTCTGATGATACATAAATATCTTAGAAGAATAAGCTTGACGCTTATAATCTTTATGACAACGATTGTAGGATACATTATATATTCTCAAAAAGCTCTAGAATATTATTAAAAAACAGTGCTAATCGAATACTTTATTATTAAATCAGGAAGATTTTTCTGTAATTAGAAACGATGAGGATTTTTCATACTTTTTTCTTGTCCTTGGCCGCTATCCTAGATTGTATTGGTAAATATAATCATATAATAAATTAACAATTTTGAGTGCATTTTTCATTCTATACGCACATGAAATCCCACTTTCAAAAAACGTAGCATAATCTTTGAAAATGTTACACCCATGAAGTTAATCACTAGAAAATTATTTTAATTATATGAAATTTGATTCTTAAAATGCAATGAAACAGAAAAATATCACACTTCTGTATGTAATAAAATTGAGAAAAACTTATTTAAAAAATTGTAATTTCTTCCATTAAAACTTACCTAATCAGGTTCATTTTTCATTAGACAATGTCACCTTGGCTAAGAACTCTGTTATTTAAACTAAAAAATAGTGGTGTATTTAGAAATTTTTAAAATTTATATTTCTGTAAAACAGCTCTAAATCACTGCGAAGTTTTTAAAGTGTACGAATGAAGAACTGATTAACATATTCTTAATATCCTGAACTTTCCTTACCCTAAAAGGTATTCCTCTGCAAAAAAAAACCACCAAAGTGAAGAATTCCAAAGAGAATTTTTTATAGGTTCATCATCTAAAATTGAGAAAGGGCTCACATTCTAAAAAGCATGATGAAAGATGAACCTATGAGACAAAATTAAATTTTTAAAATTAAACATTGCAATTTTTTTATGGGCCTTGGAAAGAGTTAAAAACTGTTTATGCTATGAAATGTGACATTTTTATGCACTATTGCATTTTTTTAATAAAATTCCAAAATAAAAACTAATGCGTCTTTATAGATCGATGTGAGAAAAAAATTTCGAAAACATGGTTGATTACACAGCCTTACATAAAAGTAGAAGTTTTAGCAAACCAAACTATCTAACTCTTACACATTGTGGGTCGTTAAATCCGAGTCCGTACACGAAATTGCAAAGTGAGGTCTAGTTTTCTTATTAACCTCGGAACGAATACTTTTTCTTATGCGCCTATGATATATACGAAAAAAGTGTTTTTTGAATCCAGCAAATTTTAAGGCTAAAAAGAAAATAAGAGCTGACTTCGCGATTTCGACAAGTCACAAAGTGGTAACTCAAATTTTCGACAAGTTACATTGCGGCATGTCACATGGCAACAAGTCACATTTATAGAAAGTCACATTTAAACTAACTCGCATTGCGGCAAGTCATATTTGTAGCCGGGCACATTTGTGTCAAGTCACACTGCGGTAACTCTTATTTTAAAATATATGCAGTCCCCAACATATTGGCAAGAATGTTAAGAGAAGTTGTTGTTATTATTTACAAAGATAATGTAGTTTATACCCCTACCCCTTTTAAACGTCCCGTGCGTGGTGAAATACCACGGCCATGATTAGTCAACAAAATAGTTTGTGTTACCCTGCTAATTTTTCCTTATTGTTTGTTAAATCCACATTTCATTTCAACGAGAGATGCCGCAATTTGACTTGCCAAAAATATGGCTTGTCGCAAGCTGACTTACCACAAATGTGACTTTCCCTAAAGCAACATGCTCCAATGTGACTTTTCACAATGCAACTTTCCGGGAGTTTGTCTTATCTGAACCCCGTTACTTATTCATATTCTGTTTACCGCGATAGTATTTTTTTCAACAATACGTTGTATAACACACACTTTTCAGTTTGGAATTGCGCACTTTGAAATCAAAAATGCACAAAGTGTGTCGAGTTGTGCTTAATTCCAGGACCTGGTGAAATAAATAAAAACTAAAACTACATTTATTCCACGCAAATCCAGAATGTGTGTGTAATAAAAACCATAACCAAGTACTGTCCCTTTTATTATGAAATTGTAAAACTAGGAAAAAAATCATGTTTGGATCATCCTGATCTGCTTTTAAGACCATTTAAAGGTTTGCGTACACAACTAGATAACCAAAAAAATCGGATTTTTTTCGGACAGCGTAATAATATTCTGAAATACGAAAATCAGGATTTACATATAAAACACAAGTTTGCTCTTGAGTTAAAGTATTCGTGAATTTAGGGCAAAATTGTATTATTAAAAAATATTATGCTGTTCCGAGAAATAAAATGTGAAAGTTTACAATCTAAAGGTACCAGAAACATAAAATTCGAACAAGCTTGATTACGAATAACGATAAAATGTACAATTTTCAGTTCATACAACAAATAAACACTTACTTTGGATATATTGAGTTGCTAAACTGCGAGAAAATTAGTTTCATTAGAACAAGTTAACCAATTGCGAGCAAGTCGTTTGAGAATTTTGAGGTTCCGAATTCATAGGCTTTGAAAATTATCTTTGAAAAGCAATACAAAATATATTGTTCAATTCAAAAATATAATAAAAACTTGCTCCATAGATATTAGAGCGTGAATGAGAAAAAAAAGTTTTCATACAAAAAAATCATCCTGTTCCAAGAAAATTAAGAATTAGGTACAAAAAACCTTATGAAAGTAGCTTTCTGTAGAAAATAAAAATCTGAAATTCAAGACTGATATTTGATTAGTACTTTGAAACTGAAAGAGGTGAAACATAGTTTTGCGTAACGGCTTTTTCTTTAAAAAAAAGGAATTTTATTATTTTACTGCATTTGAAAATTTTCATAAAGAGGAAGTTGGTCAAAAAAAGGTTTAGAAAATGCTAAGTGATTAGGTTATCAAAAAAAAAAAAGATCGGAGACAAGGACAGATGGTCAGTTTTCTGGTTTTGAAATATCAATCTATTTCTAACTAGATTAAAAACCAGCTTTTGAAAAAATCTTTTCAACACAACAAGAATTAGATTTTATAGAAATTTTTTATTTGAAAAAAACCCATTCTCGGAAAAAAATTTTATCATCCAGCTCTGTAATGCAACCCTTTATTTGTTAGAATAAACAAAATAGGCGTTATTTTTTTGGCGCGGATGTCATAGCCCACAGAATTCATCTAATCGCGCGCAACTGATAATTACACTTAACTTTAAACTAACGACCTTATATTTTGGAATTAAGTGTGGTTCTGTTGTCTACACTTTAAGTTACAACGCAGAACTTTTTGGAAAGCCGCAAACAAGTACAGTTATTACTGCATCTATTTTAATGCGGAATAATATATATTCCAACCCGCGCCGTGATCGGGGTGGGTAGAAGTAGTCACGGGGTGGTTTGGAACATTTTGGTAAATGATGAAAGGGAAATCACTGTCGCAATGAAAAAAGACGATTAAGACGTGAAAGTAAACGAATTATTATAGAGTCGGGATACCTGCGTAAAAAGAAACAAAATACATTTAAAAAATTACCAAGAAAAGTCACCAAATCAACGCTCAACATCTGAAGGTGTATCACGCCGAAACTCACAGAATTGACGGTGATCCAATAATCCAGAAGACAGATGCGCTGCTTAGGTTCATGATATATGTCGGGAGCGCGACAAACGACTCAGCAATCTTCCTCAAAAGTATTATTAAAAATAATTAATATCAAAGCTTCTAAATCAAAAGCGTTAAACAGCTTCGATTTGGCAAAAAATGATGAATTTTAGGATCCCAAAAAATCACGTATTTGCATTACTAGATGTCGTATCTCTTTTTACAAATGTGCCAAAAGAGAAGACAGTTTAAGCGGTCTATAGCAGGTGGAAATGAATTTGTAAGAAGAAAAAAAATTTGCGAAAAAAATGTTCAAAACTTAGGTGGGTAGATTTTAAAAAAGGACTTTTGTTATGTCTGAAAATATACAAATTTCAATTTTAAAGAGAAAACGCACTTTCAAAAAAAGGACTACCAATGGGCTCTTCTCTTTTACCGGCTTCAGCCGTTATAGTTATGGACGACCTGGAAACAGTTATTTTACAAAAAATGGGTTTCCAGGTACCTCTGTACCTCTACCAGAAAACAAAGTAGAAAAAGTTCTACAAGTTATCGATTTCAACGATTTCAAATTTAAATTACCATTAGAGAAGGAACAGAATTGGGCAATAAAGTTTTTAGATATCACCTTCCACAGATTTGACAGATAAGAAATAAATTGCAATTGGTTTCGTAAGCCTACGTGGTCCAGCAGATGCCTTAATTTTGATTCTAACCACCTACAAAGATGCAAAAAAGCATAATTTTCAATGTGTCGACAGAGCAATACTCCTCTCGGATAAACAATTTTATCAAAACAACTTGCGACTGGTGCAAAACACTCTCAATAAGAACTTTACATGCAACAATTTGTTACATAGAATATCAATTTCAAATTCAATATTTTGGCCTAAAATAAACAGCATGGAATTGATCGAATACCTCAAGGCACGAAAATTAAATCATTTATTAGCATTCCGTACGTTGAAGGACAATCTGAACGAATCGCGAGAACCCTCGTGCATCACGACATAACTGCATTTTTTTAAAATATGAGCGACCTTACGTCAGCGTTTAGATCTACTAAAAATGAAGTGAATAAATTGCATAAGAGTGATAATAATTATGTCATTAAGTGCAATGGACAAAATTGTAATGCGGCTTATATCAGTCAAACTGAACGTCTCTTACGAGAGCGGGTTAAAGAATACAGAAAAACTAAAAAAAAGTATGTAAAAAAAACACAATGCTTACTGAGCATAGTACTAAAAAAGATAATTTTTCCAACTTCGAAAACGTGAAAATTCTTGAAAATGAACGTCACTATCGTAACCGTTTGACGGTGAAAATGTGTCATATTTCAAGTAATATAAATGGGGTAAATTTGAAAACCGACGTAGAAGCTCTTCCACAAATATATTATCCCGTTGCTAATATGAACAAAATCTGAAAACACGTGCAAGCTACGGTCGCCGTGCTGTCATTAGGTTTTACGACCACAGCTATTAACAAATTAAAGAGTCTTTCTCTCTATTTTCTGTAGTCGTTAAACTGTAGCACCTCTGAGAACGTTCTTTCACGTATCTTCGTAATTTGAAACAGAGTGGATGTCTCTAATTTTACGTCAAAAAACTAATTTTTGATATCATTAAGAAACTTCCTAATGAATTTTTGTCCAGTTACTTTTGTTTTTTATACCATTAGCTTCATTTCATACTATACAAGTGTGTGTTTCTGCTGAACGTGATTGTGAAGTCTGCATATATTGTGTTTGTGGGATCACAGAGTTTTTTATTTGACCCGCAACCACCTCACCTTCTGCAATATAACAAGAAAAACACACAGAAGGAGATAAAAGACCGAGAGATAGGAGGGCGGAGAGAGAAGTGGTAAGAGGTAGACATTTTTTATTCAAAACTAAGAACATTGGCCTCAAACGTTAAAGCCGTGGCTTACTTAGTCGTAACACAATATACGATTTAACCAAACTAATGAATTTTGAACGAAAGTGATGAATCTTCAAATGAAATAATTGAATTTTATACCAAAAACATTAAGTTTTAGCCATAAACATTAATTTTCTTTAAGAAAGACGATTTTACTACATGGTATATGAATTTTTAAACAAACTGCTACCTTTTGAAAATGAAAATATCAATTTTTAACTAAATAGTTGAATTTTTATTCAAAACAGATAAATTTTGAAGTAGTAATAGGATAGTTTAATTTTTTATTGGAATAGATGAATTTTTAGTTTGAATCATTAAATTGCAACAAAGTACCGTCGAACCTGAAATTTTTCAGAGACGTCGGGGCTGACAAAAACAACTAGAGAGGTCCAGATGAATGTGAACAGTCAGGGGCGTATGATAAACCATTTCCGGTGAATACACTTTAAAATAAATTTTTTCCTTGCTTACGTACTTAAGACGTTTATGGATCGTTCAGCATCTCATTTAATATAAGAGCCTTCTCTTGAAAATCGGTCCGGATACTGAATCACGTCTGTCGCTCGCTTGCCTAAGCCACTCGAAGACAGCAGTATCCAAAAGAACATCACTATTTTTTAACAAAACACGTTGCAAAACACTTGCAAGTACTTGACATTTTAAAATTACAAAACCTCTGAAAACGTCGTAGAAGAAAGATAGATTGGGTAGCTACGACATGCACAGCACCACCAATTTGGAACTATGACAAGGAATGTAAATTTCAATTAAATATTAACAAGAAATATTATAGTGAATAATTAATTTCAAACCGTAGTTTAAAATTTTGGATTGAAATAGCTTGATATTCACTGCCCTTGTTCATTAAAATTTCTCCAATAACGGCAATAACGTCGAGATACGGGCCTGTTTGCTTGTCCAGTGATGCCAACAGGCAGCGATTTTTTCAACCGCACATGTAACAAAAAGCGCGGGCCTATCTGTAACTGTAAAATATGCATTTGTAATATTACACTAATAAAAAGTTATTTTAAGAAATTACGTATGTCTTGAATGAAATAAAATAAATTTTTTAACAGTAAAAAACTTACAATGTATGCATTTGTATCATTACTGATACTATTTATAGAATTCAAATAGACCCGCGTATTTCGGTACATGCGCGGTTCTAAGAGTCGCGGTCGGTTAGCATTACTGCATAACACGAAATAATCCGAATAGCTTCAGTTCTCTTCAGAGACTCACAGCTAATCAACGCAAGTCTGCTTCCGTGCGTATTCGAGATGTAAACGCGTGTGCCCTTACTGTTTGAGAGTAATTCAACGTGATGACGCTGTTACCTAGATAGGCCATTAAGGTACAGCGCTTTAATGCTACTTTCCTGTTTTTTACGCTTGATTGCACTTGACTGACAGCTGACGACCCTTACTTCCTAATCCTGCCACAACTCATACAATAGATCGCGGCGCGGCATCAATTCCTGGAAACGAATTATCAAGGGGCGAATAATCCAGGTTCGACTGTAGTTACATTTTTAACCAGAGATAAATTTTTGTCTAAAATGATGAATCTTTAACCAATAGAAAATTAATTTTCATCAGAAGATTTGAACTTTTAACCAAGTAGCTGAATTTTTACAAAAAGAAAGATTATTGCGCAACAAACAATGTAACAACATTTTATATTATAATGAAGAATTTTTTTTTTTTTTGAAATAATACCGAATAATACTTTTACTCTGAAACGTGCTGAATGTACTTTCTTTTTTTGAAATTAAGACACACTATCTTACTTGTAAGAAAAATCTAAAAATAATTGTGGTATTTTTCGTTGGGTAGGGCTGCGCCTCCCGAACCCCCCACGGGGGCTTTGTTCCACAAATCCGCCGGGAATCTGCCCCGGACCCATTCACCTTCCACTCTCATTAAAGCTTTACCCTCGACACTCACTTGCGTACGAAAACTATTTCGTTTTTGCATAAAATATCGTGTGTTATTCTTCAGCAAACCGATCAAATGCACCTGTATAGTATCTTTTTGACCTGCACAACAGCGCCACCTGACACACGAACTCTTAGGTATCTTAAAGTTATTAGAGCAATTTTAATGGAAGAGATCACTGAATATCAATTCACAAAAAAAAGGTTTAACTGTAGTTCAAATTTAATTATTATTTACCATAAGATTCTCTGTTAATAATGAATATAAATACAAATTTCTTGACAATAGTTACAAATTGGTAGCTCTGTCATAGCTACCTAACCAACCTTTCCCCTACGACTCAACTAGCGTATTCGAAACGATAGCTTTGCAACCTCTTTTCCTATCATATTGGATAGACGGAGAGATTACGATTGTTTCGAAAGAAAAGTATAACTTGTCATTGGAACGGAAACGTATTTTTCTTGTCTACCTCATACGGTAAAAAACGATAGAAAAAAACTTGTCGAAACCATCGTTCTGATTTCAATCGCACCTTGTTGTCTATCTCACATGGTAGAAACAGAAGTCCACGCCCACTGCTGTGTTTTGTAACCTCAAAGTGTCAAGTGTTGGCAGGTGTTTTGCAAGGTATTTTGTTGCAAAATAATGATTTGCTTTTAGATATTGCTGTCTTCGAGTAGCTTAAGCAAGCAAGCAACAGAGGTGATTATGTATCAGGACTTATTATTAAAGGCCTGGATTTGCCTCGACCGTCACTCCGAAAACTGGCGAAAAATCCATGTTAGACTGTAATTTAAACTATCAAATTGGGAATGTCCGAAGTTAGTCTAAAGTCTAAAGATGTCCGGTTTATGAATTCTTTATTGATATTTTCGACCCATTCTTGGCGGTTATTCTTAATTCTATTATTGAATTTATTTATATAACATATTTATAATTTCGAGTAAGTTTTGTTGAGCCGTTTTATTGTAACCATTATTTGAGTTTTTCAAAAATACAGAGCCCAAGACTCTATAAAATATAGAATTCTACCCTCGAAAAAAATTGATAGTCTTTAACACTAGAAGGTCTGGAGGGTCTAATTAGGACCTTTATGACGTTCAGAATGCTTCTGCCCCCTTAGAAGTTTTTTTTTGGAGCGCCAACGTTTTATGACTTTTCCTATAATTGGATACTTAGTATCTATGCAAAATTGTTTAAAAGTGTGAAAATGTAGCGAGGGTCCGATTTGGACCTCTGGTCCTTCTAGGTATGCGATCTTCCCGGCCCTTTCAGTGTTAATAATTTTATACGCATAGAGGTTACACTAAAAAAAGTATTTTAACAAATAACGCAATAAAAAGTGAATTCGGTCCTTTCATTTTAATTCTCTGAATTAGGTTGTGGCCTGATCTTTTATTAAATTTAGATAAATAACTATAATTATTATTAATTTTTTTGAAATTCATTTGCAAAGTTAATGTATGGTATTAATCAGAAACATACAATGCCTTTGGCATATTGGGCTGTATAATCCTTCAGAGTCTAAGGTTTTCTTTTTGATATTCACTATTACTCTTTGCAGTTAATAAATATCTTAATGTGTTACTGTGACAGAGAATACAAACTGACTAAAGCCTCGTTGGCTCAGGCGTTCGGCGCAGCGCTCTAATTTCAAGGTAGAGGATGA
>JAUELO010023706.1:0-10954 GCA_032357855.1 Amphibolips quercusostensackenii
TGATTCCAAATAATTTTAATTAATTTAGTGTATTTTAAAAATTTTTCATATGATTTCAAAAGATTTTTAAGATTATGAAAAAAGTGAGGGTATTTTAAAAGATTGAAAATTTATTTTTGTAATTTAATGATATTTTTAAGGATTTTAAGTATTTCAGGATATTTTTGAAAATTCCAAAGAATTTTCAAGAGATTTAAAAAGTTTCAAGGGATTTCAAACGATTTAAAATATTTGAAGGTATTTTTAAAAATTTTAAGCAAATTTTTAAGAGCTTAAAAAATTGCAAGGGATTTGAAATGATTTTAAAGGATTTGAAATGTTTTAGGGTATTCAAAAGGTTTTTTTTAGGAATTGTAGATATATTTCAATAATTCAAAGTAATTTCAAATGATTTTAAAATTTCTATGGTATTTTTAAAAATTCCATGTAATTTTCTAGAGGCTTACAAAAATTAAAGGGATTTTAAATAATATTGAAAAACCTGAAATATTTTAGGGTATTTTAAAAGATTCCAAAGAATTTCATAGATTTCAATAATTTGAAGTGATTTCAACATATTTGAAAGATTTTGGGATATTTTAAAAAATACCAGGAAATTTACAAGAACTTTAACAGTTCTCGAAGAATTTCAAAAGATTTTAAAGGATTTGGAATATCTTAGGATATTTTAAAAGATTTCGAGGAATTTTAATTGATTTCAGTAATTTAATCGAATTTCAAAGGATTATAAAGATTTTAGGGTATCTTTAAAAATTCAAAAAAAAATTTAAAAACCTAAAAAAGTTTCAAGGGGTTTGGAAAGATTTCAAAAGACTTAAAATATTTTAGGTTATTTAAAAAAATTCTAAGTAATTTTTAGAAATTTCAATAACTTGAAGTGATTCCAAATTATTTTAAAGATATTAGGATATTTAACTAAATTTCAAAAAAATCTTCGAGAGCTTTAAAAAGTTTCAAGAATTTTTAAATCTTTTGAAATGGGTATATTAAAAAATTCCTAAGAATTTTTAATAGATTTCAATAATTTGAAGGGATTTCTTAGAATTTGAAAGATCTTAGGGTATTTTTTTTAAATTCCAAAGAATTTTCATCACCTTGAAAAAATTGCATGGGAATTCAAAAGATTTCAAAGGATTTAAAATATTTAAACATATTTAAAAAGATTCAAATTAATTTTAGATATAATTTTAAAATTTGCAGGAATTCCAAAAGGTTTTAAAGATTTTATGGTATTTTTAAAAATTCCAACAAATTTTCAAAAGCTGTAAAAAGTTCCAAGGGATTTCAAATGATTTCACAGGATTTGAGATACTCTAGGGTATTTTAAAAGAAATTTTCAAATGATTTAATTAATTTAATGAGCTTTCAAATATTTTGTGATATCTTTAAAAATTTAAAGTAATTTTGAAGAGATTTAAAATGTTTTAAATTATTCCAAAAGATTTGAAGTATTTTGGGGTATTACAAAAGTTTCTACGGAATTTAAGATATATTTCAATAATTTGAAGTGATTTTAAATGTTTGAAAAAAAATTATGATGTTTTTAAAAATTCCAAGAAGTTTTGAAGAGTTTCAAAAAGTTTCAAGGGATTTGAAAAGATTAAAAAGGATTTAAAATATTTTAGGGTAATCTAAAAGATTCCAAAGAATTTTCAAGAAATTTTAAGGGATTATAAAAGCTTTTAAGGTATTTCCAAAGATTTTATGATATTTTGAAAGATTCCAAGGAATTTTTAAGGCATTTCAATAACTTGAAGTAATTTCAAGTTATTTTAAAGATCCTATGGTATTTTTCAAAATTCCAAAGAATTTTCAACATCTTAAAAAAATTGCATGGGGATTCAAAATATTTCAAAAGATTAAAAATTTTGTATTGCTTTTTAAAAGATTCCAAAGAATTTTAGGTATGTTTTAATAATTTTGAGAGATTCCAAAGGATTCTAATTTGTATTTTATAGTATTTTTAAAAATTCCAAGAAATTTTCAATAGATTTCAATAATTTGAAGGGATTCAAAAGAATTTGAAAGATCTTAGGGTATTTTTTAAAATTCCAAAGAATTTTCAGCTCCTTTAAAAAATTGCGTGGGATCTCAAAAGATTTTAAATGATTTAAGACATTTTAAGATGTTTTAAAAGATTTCAAGAAATTTTAGATATATTTAAATAATTTGAAATGATTCTAAATGATTTTAATGATTTTAGTGTATCTTTAAAAATTCTAAGTACATAATTTTGAAGAGAATAAAAAAATGTCAAAGGATTTCAAAAAATGTCAAGGTGTTTCAAATATTTTAGGGTATTTTAAAAGATCCTAAGGAATTTTTAAGGCATTTCAATAATTACAAGAGTAAGAAATAGTTTACGGTATTTTAAAAGATTCTGCTGAATTTTCCATTGATTTCAGTAATATAATGGAATTTTATAGATTTTAGGGTATCTTTACAAATTCCAAGTAATTTTGACAAGATTTACAAAGTTTCAAGAGATTTCAGAAGATTTTAAACAATTTAAAATATTTACGGGTATTTTAAAAAATTGTAAGAAATTTTCAAGAGCTTTAAATATTGCAAAGGATTTAAAATTATTTTAAAAGATTTGAAATATTTAGGGTATTTTTAAAAATTCGAAAGAATTTTTAAGAGTCTTAACAAGTTTTAAGGGGTTTTTAAAAATTTCAAAGGATTTCAAATATTTTAGAGCAAAGAATTTCAAATGGTTTCAAAGGATTTGAGATATTATAGGGCATTTTAAAAGATTCCAAGGAAATTTTAATACGTTTAAACCATTTGAAATGATTCCAAGTAATGTTAAAAATTTTAGGTTATTTTTAAAAATTCCATGTAATTTTCTAGAGCCTTAAAAAGTTTAAAAGAATTTCAAAATTTTTTTTAATTTTTAAGACCTTTAAGATATTTCAAAGGATTTAAGACATTTTAGGGTGTTTTGAAGGAGTGCAAGGAATTTCCAATTGATTTTAGTAATTTAATGGAATTTCAAAATATTCTAAAGATCTCAGGGTATTTTTATAAATTCTAAGTAATTTTGAAGAATTTCTAAAAGTTTTAAGGGATTTAAACAAATATTAAAGGATTTTAATTATTTCAGGATATTTTAAGAGATTCTAAGGAATTTTAAAGACATTTCAATAATTTGAAGCGATTACAAAAGATCCTAAAGATTTTCGGGTATTTTCATAAATTCAAAGTAATTTTGAAGAGATTTAAAAAGTTTCAAGGGATTTGAAACGATTTTAAATATTTAGGAGAATTAAAAAAAAAATTTATTTATGAGAGCTTTTAAAAGTTTCAGGATTTTAGAGTATTTTCAAATACTCCAAAGAATTTTCAAGACCTTTAAAATATTTTAAAGGATTTAAGACATTTTAGGGTGTTTTAAAGGAGTGCAAGAAAATTTCAATTGATTTCAGTAATTTAATGAAATTTCAAAATATTCCAAAGATTTTAGGGTATTTTCATAAATCCCAAGTAATCTTGAAGAATTTCAAAAAGTTTTAATGGATTTAAACAAATATCAAAGGATTTTAATCATTTTAGGATATTTTAAGAGATTCTAAGGAATTTTAAAGACATTTCAATAATTCGAAGCGATGTCAAATGATTTGAAAGATTTTAGGGTATTTTTAAAAATTCCAAAGAATTTTAAAGAGCTTTAAAAAGTTTAAAGGAATTTTAAAAGATTTTTACCATTTTACGATATTTTTAAAAATTCCAAAAAATTTTAAATAAATTTTAATCATATGATGAGATTCCAGTATGCTTGAAAGATTTTAGAGTATTTATTAAACTTACATGGAATTTTCTAGAGCCTCAAAAAGTATGAAAGGATTTCAAAAGATTGTTAAGAATATCAAATATTTTAGGGTATTTTAATATATTTCAATTAATTTTCAATTGATTTCAATAATTTAATAGGAATTCAAATGATTTTAAAGATTTTAGGTATATTAATAAATTCCAAAAAATTTTCAATTGCCTAAAAAAGATGCAAAGGATTTCAAAAGATTTCAAAGGCTTTTAAATATTTTAGGGTATCTTAAAAAACTCCAAGTACATAATTTTGAAGAGATAAAACATTTTTCAAGGGGTTTCGAAATATTTCAAAGGATTTTAAATAATATTTTATGGTATTTTGAAAATTTCAAAGAATTTTCAAAAGCTTAAAAAAGTTTTAAAGAGTTTCAAAAGATTTCAAAGGATTTCAAATATTTTATTTTATTTTAAAAGATTCTACGGAAGTTTTTAGGCATTTCAATAATTTGAAGCGATTTCAAATGATTTTAAAGAATTTTTGGAAATCTTTCAAAATTCCAAGTAATTTTGAAGAGATTTAAAAAGTTTCAAGGAATTTAAAACGATTTTAAGTATTTAGGGGAATTAAAAAAAATTTTAAGAAATTTTCAAGAGCTTTAAAAAGTTGCAAGGGATTTCAAAGGACTTAAAATATTTTAGGATATTTTAAATAATACCAAGCGCTTTTCAATTGATTCCAATAATTTGAAGGAATTACCAACAATTTTAAAGATTTTAGGGTATTTAAAATAACTTCAAGTAATTTTTAAGAACTAAAAAAAGTTTCAAGAGATTTCAAATTATTTAAAATATTTAAGGGTGTTTTGGAAAACTCTAAGGAGTTTTCAAGAGGTTTAAAAAGTTGCAAGGGAATTAAAAAGATTTAAAGAATTTCAAATATTTATGGATATTTAAAAAAAAAATTCAAGAAATTTTCAAGAACTTCAAAAAGTTTCAATATTTTAGGGTTTTTTTTTTTAATTACAAAGAATTTTTAAGACCTTTAGAAAATTTCACTAAATTTCAAAAGATTTTAAAGGCACTAGCTTATTTGAAAAAAAAAATTCAACAAATTTTCAAAAGCTTTAAAAAGTTTCAAGAGATTTCAAAACATTTCAAAGGATTTGAAATTTTTTTCTGGTTCTTAGAAGATTCCAAAGAATTTTAGTTATATTTCAATAATTTTGTAGAATTCCAAATGATTTTGAAGATGTTAGTGTATTTTTTTAAATTCTGAAGAATTTTCGAGACCTTTAAAAATTTTCATGGAATTTCCAAAGATCTTTGAAAATATGAAATATATTTTAGTGTATTTTAAAAGATTCTAAGGATTCCCCATTCATTTCAGTAATTTAATTAGATTTTAAAACACTTCAAAAATTTTAGGATATCTTTAAAAATTCAAAAGAATTTTCAAGAGATTTCGAAAGTTTCAAGGAATTAAAAAAGATTCAAAAGGATTTGAAATATCTTAGGATATTTTAAAATATTTTAAGGCAAAATTAAGACATTTCAATAATTTGAAGTAATTCCAAATGATTTTAAAGATTTGAGGATATTTTTAAAATATGCAAAGAATTTTCGAGGTCTTACAAAAATTCCATTGTATTTAAAAAGATTTCGAAGAATTTGAAATATTTTATAGCATTTTAGAAGATCCCAAGGTATTTTAAATTGATTTCAGTAATTTAATGAGATTATAAAAGATTTCAAAGATGTTGGGGTATCTTTTAAAATTCGAAGTAATTTTGAAGAAATTAAAAAAAATTTAAGAAATTTAAAAAAATTACAAACGATTTTAAATATTTAAGGGCTATTTAACAAAAATCAAGAAATTTTGGAGAGTTTTAAAAAGTAATTTCAAATAATTTTAAAGATTTTAGGGTATTTTTTTAAATTCCAAGTATGTATTTTTCAAGAGATTTAAAAAGTTTCAAAGTATTTGAGTGTATTTTAAAATATTTCAAAGAATTTTTAGTAGATCTCAATTATTTAATGTGATTCCAATGAATTTTAAATATTTTCCGAAATATTTTCGCTTGTGTTAAAAAATTCCGAAGACCTTTTCATAGATTTAAACAATTTGAAGAGATTCCAAAAGATTTCAAAGATTTTAAAAGATTTAGGGTATTTTTTAAATTCCAAAGCATTTTCAACGCTTCTGAAAAATTTCATGGGACTTAAAAAGATTTTAAAGGATTTAAAATATTTTAAGATATTTTAAATGAGTCAAGAATTTTTATAGATTTAGATATATTTTAATAATTTTGAGGGATTACAAATAATTTTTAAGATTTTAGGGTATTTTTGAAAATTTCAAATAATTTTTAAGAGATTTTTTTTAATTCCAAAGAATTTTTTAGATCTTTAAAATTTTCAAGGGATTTCAAAATATTTTTAAGGATTTGAAATATTTTAGGGTATTTTAATAAATTCCAATGGATTTTTAAAATGTTTCAATAATTTTAAGTGATTCAAAAGAATTTTAAAGATTCTATGGTATTTTTAAAAATTAAAAAAAAAAATTTCAAGAGCTTTAAAAATTTGCAAGGGATTTCAAAAGATTGCAAAGGATTTTAAAATGCTTCTGGGTGTTTCAATAGATTTCTAGGAATTTTTAATAGGTTTCAGTAATTTAATGGAATTTCCAAGGACTTGAAAGATATTAGAGTATTTTTTTTAAATTCAAAGAAATTTTCAAGAGATTTCAAAACACTCAAGGGATTTCAAAGGATTTGAAATATTGCAGGGTATTTTTAAATATTCAAAGGAATTTGAGATATAATTTAAATCCCAAAAGATTTGAAAGATTTTATGTTTTTTTTTAAATTCTAAGTAATTTTGATGAAATTTAAAAAGTTTCGAATTTCAGACGGTTTTGTATATTTAAGGGTATCAAAATAAATATAAGAAATTGTCAAGAGCTTTAAAATATTGCAAGGGATTTCAAAAGATTTTAAAGAATTGTAAATACTTAAGGCTATTTTTGAAAATTCCAATAATTTTTCAAGAGTTTTGAAAAGTTTCAAGGGATTTCAAATATTTCCAAAGGATTTAATATATTTTAGGGTATTTTAAAAGATTCCATGAAAATTTCAAGAAATTTTAGGAGATTTTGAGGCATTTTAAAAGCTTTCAAGAAATTTCCAAAATTGTATGGTATTTTTAAAAATTTCAAGTAATTTTAAAGAGATAAGAAAAGTTTTAATGAATTTCAAATCTTTCGAAGCGGGTATATTAAAAAATTCCTAAAATGTGTTAATAAATTTTAATCATTTGAAGGGTTTCCAAAGAATTTGAAAGATCTTTGGGTACTTTTTTAAATTACAGAGAATTATCTTCACCTTCAAAAGTGAAAAATATTAAGGTATTTTAATGATTTTAATGGATTTTAAATATCTATTTCTTACATGATTAGAATTTTGTTTTCTAAATATTAATTGTCAGGAAAAATGAAAAATCTGTCAGAGTAAAGTCAGGGAATTTTGAAAATGAATTCGAGGTTGATTTTCAAATTGTTTAAATAATTTTTTTTTTTTTAACAATTTGTTGAAGTATGGCGAATTCTCTGTGTATTTTCTTAGCTGTATTGATTAACACTATTCTTTTTTGCTTATCCCTAATTTTTAAACAAATTTTTTACCAAAAATTGTTTAAGCGTTAAAATTTTTTTTCAATTATCCTTTGCAGACTTCAAACTCTTTCCTTTTAACTTCTTTTTAATTAAATGTCTACTATTATATTGTTGGTTCACAATTATTCTATTTTGGTTAAAATTTTACTATTTGGTTAAAAATTTAATTATTTTTTTGAAAATTCAACTATTTTGTTAAAAAGTTATCTTTTTTAGTAGGGAATTTATCTGTTTTATCGAAAATTCGTCCTTTTGGGTTAAAAATTCATTATTTGGCAAAAAAAACATCTTTTTTGGTAAAAACTCATATTTGGTTGAAAATTCAACCTTATTATTAAACAGTCTTCTTTTATTTTGTCAAAAATTTAGCTATGTTGTTAAGCATTCGTTTTTTGATGTGGAAAATTCGTCCTTTTGGATTGAAAATTCATCTTTTGGTAGAAAACTCATTTTTCTTGGTTGCAAGTTAATTCTTTTTAATTGAAAAGTCCACTATTATTTTTTTCGGTGAGAAATCATATTTTTTATTAAAAATTTTTATTTTTTGACTTAAAATTGGATTTTTTTTGGAAAATTTAGCAATTTGTTTTTAAAGTCATGCTTCTGGATTGAAAATCCAACCGTTTTGCTGAGCATTCGTCCTTTTTATCAAAAATTCATCTTTTTGTGTCAGAAATTAATTTTTTAGTAGAGAAATCATGTTTTTTGGTTAAAACTTGCACTATTTGGTTGAAAATTGGATTAGTTTGTTGAATATTAAACTACCTGTTAAAAAATTAATATTTTTGGTGGAAAAGTCAACTATTTTGTTGAACGTTAGTTTTTATTTTTAAATAGAAAATTCGTTCTTTTTGATTGAAAATTTATGTTTCAAAGTTAATTATTTTTTATTCAAAAGTATACTATTGTATTTTTAGTTCAGAATTAATTTCTTTTGGTTAAACATTTTTCAATTGGGTTAAAAATTGAACAATTTGGTTAAAAATTTAATTTTTTCTGAGAATTCAACTATCTTTTTAAAAAGTATAATTTTTTATTATCCTTTTCAGTAGAGAATTTAAGTGTTTTGTTGAACATTTTTTTTTAATTGAAAATTTGTCCTTTTGGATTAAAAATTCAACTGTTTTTTTTACTTTCATCTTTTTGCATAGAAATGTCGTGTCTTTAGATTGAAAATTCATCGTTTCAATTTAATTATTTTTAATTCAAAAGTCTAATATTGTATTTTTAGTTCAGAATTAATTTCTTTTGGTTGAAAATTTTTTTATTTTGTTTGGTTAAAAATTTGATTTTTTTTACATTAAACTATCTTTTTAAAAAGTATAATTTTTGATTCTCCTTTTGGGTAGAGAACAGTGTTTTGTTAAATTTTTTTTTTTTAATTGGAAATTTGTCCTTTTGGATTAAAAATTCAACTTTTTTTTTAGAACTTTCATCTTTTTGGATCGAAATGACGTCCCTTTGGATTGAAAATTCATGTGTAAAGTCAATTATTTTTAATTCAGAAGTCTAATATTGTATTTTTAGTTCAGAATTAATTTCTTCTGGTTAAAAATTTTTTAATTGGTTTAAAAATGGTACGATTTGGTTAAAAATTTAATTTTTTCTGAGAATTCAACTATCTTTTTAAAAAGTATAATTTTTTAATATCCTTTTGGGTAGAGAATTCAATTGTTTTGTTGAAAATTTTTTATTTTAATTGGAAATTTGTCCTTTTCGATTAAAAATTCAACTGTTTTTTTTTAACTTTCATCTTTTTGGATAGAAATGTCGTCCCATTGAATTGAAAATTCATCGTTTGATGTTAATTATTTTTAATTCAAAAGTCTACTATTGTCTTTTTAGTTCAGAATTAATTTCTTTTGGTTAAAAATTTGTTAATTGGGTTAAAAATGGTACAATTTGGTTAAAAATTTAATTTTTTCTGAGAATTCAACTATCTTTTTAAAAAGTATAATTTATGATCATCCTTTTTGGTAGAGAATTCAATTGTTTTTTTGAAATTTTTTTTTAATTTGAAATTTGTTCTTTTTGAATAAAAATTCAACTTTTTTTTAACTTTCATCTTTTTGGATAGAAATGTCGTCCCTTTGAATTGAAAATTCATCGTTTGATGTTAATTATTTTTAATTCAAAAGTCTACTATTGTATTTTTAGTTCAAAATTAATGTCTTTTGGTTTAAAATTTTTTAATTGGGTTAAAAATGGTACAATTTGGTTAAAAATTTAATTTTTTTTGAGAATTCAACTATCTTTTTAAAAAGTATAATTTATGATCATCCTTTTTGGTAGAGAATTCAATTGTTTTGTTGAAAATTTTTTTTTCAATTTGAAATTTGTTCTTTTTGAATAAAAATTCAACTGTTTTTTTTTTAACTTTCATCTTTTTGGATAGAAATGTCATCCCTTTGTATTGAAAATTCATCGTTTGATGTTAATTATTTTTAATTCAAAAGTCTACTATTGTATTTTTAGTTCAGAATTAATTTCTTTTGGTTAAACATTTGTTAATTGGGTTAAAAATTGTACAATTTTGTTAAAAATTTAATTTTTTTCGAAAATTTAACTGTTTTTGAAAATAGTAATCTTTAGGACTTTAAAATTTAACTATTTATTTGAAAATGCATTTGTTTTTGGTTGAAGTTTAATCTTTTTTGTTTTAATATTAAAACCATTTGGTTGAAAATGTACTTTTTTGCTGAAAATTTATCTTTTCTGTTTTAAAAGGCAATTTTTTCTAATAATTTTTGAAAATTTGTATTTATTTATGGAAAATTCTTTTTTTTTGTTTGTTTAAAATTAAACTATCTTTTTGAAAATGCAATATATTTTTGCTTGAAATCTTAGGAATATAGTACATGTATGCATTTCGTTTAAAAGAATTTATTTCCTTATTTTTGTGGAAAATCACCTTATTTTATTTTTTTAATGATTATCCCAATGATTTTATAATTAATTTTTTTAAGTTTAAAAAAATTGAACAAATTTCAATGAATAATTCAAACTTTCTAATTTTTTTTTCTTTTTAAATAATTTTGATTTAAAAAAATGTTTTTCTCTTTCTTAAAAAAGTTTTTTCTGGGCACAATTACCCTGCTTTTTTCCCTTTTTTAATTCCCATTTTCTCTTTAAATGTTTGATATTTGAAAATACAATTAAAAATAAAGAGTCTTATAAAATTTGAAGCTGAAAAATTTTTTAAAAAGTTTAAAATGTGAGAACCGAAAACAGAAGTTGTTATCCGATATAAAATTGTAACAGTTAAAAAGTAAATAATAATTTTAAAAAGAAGTGTTAGAAAGTGGCCAATTTTTAATTAAAATGTACAAAGTTAAATCATTCAAAAATTAAATATTTCAATTTGATCAGCTGCAAAGTTAAATTTCTAACTCGAATAATTTAAAAACAAGCATTCAAAATTGATCCACTAGAATTTTAACTAATTTTTTAATCGACCTAAGTATATGCGATTTGTAAAAATAAATTTAATTGATTTATTTATTTCAAAAT
>JAUELO010023714.1:0-10954 GCA_032357855.1 Amphibolips quercusostensackenii
AAAATTATTTTTCTATAGAACAGTTGAAATTTAAACCCGAAAATAGGAATTACAAAATATATACATAATTTTCAGGCAAATAATTTAATTTTCAACAATTTGCAGTCAGTTGAATATTTAACAACAAAAAAGAATTTCCTACAAAATAACTGAATGTTCACTCCGAAAATATGAATTTTTAGGAAAAAAGTTAATTTTCAGCCAATTAGTGCAATTTTCTTTCAAAATAGTTGAATTTTTAAGACAAAAAAACTAATATTCTACAAAACAGTTGAATTTATTACAAAACAGTTAAATTTTTAATTCGGAAATATGATTTGATAAGAAGAAAGTTCATTTTCAACTAAATAGTTAAATTTTCAAGCAAAATGGTCGAAATTTCAACCAAATACGTTAAATGTTTAACTAAAAAAAACTAATTTGGTACACACGAATTGAATTTTCAATCCGAAAATATGAATTATTATCAAAAAAAGTTAATTTTCAAGAAATTTATTGAATTTTCTACCAAATTGTTGAATTTTCAAGACAACAAAATGAATTTTCCAAAGAACAGTTGAATTTTCAACCAAATTATTCGAATGTTTAACTTTAAAAAAAACTAATTTGCTACAAACGAATTGAATTTTCAATCCGAAAGTATTAATTTTTATTAAAAAGTTCATTTTCAACCAAATTGTTTAATTTTCATCCAAAATAGTTGAAATTTTAACCAAATCAGTCGAATGCTTAACTAAAAAAAAACACACAAATTTTCTACAAACAAATTGAATTTTCAATCCGAAAATATAAATATTTAACATAAAAGTTAGTTATGAAACAAGTAAATAAATTTTCTAGAAAACAGTTGAGTTTTTAACCCGCAAATATGAATTATATACAAAAAAAAGTTAATTTTTAACTAAATATTTGAATTTTCAACCAACTCAGTTGAATATTAAAAAAAACGGATTTTCTACAAAGGAATGGAATTTTTAATCAAAAATATGAATTTTTATCAAAAAAGTTAATTTTTAACCAATAAGTGGAATTTTCTATTGAAGCAGTTGAATTTTCTACCAAAATAGTTGAATTTTTAAGCCAAAAAATGACATTTCGCCAAAACAGTTGAATTTTTTACAAAACAGTCGAATTTTTTACAAAACAGTTGAATTTTTAACCTGGAAATATGATTTAATAACAAAAAAGTTCATTTTCAACTAAACAGTTGAATTTTCAAACAAAATAGTCGAAATTTAAACCAAATTAGTTGATGTTTAACTAAAAAAAAACTAATTTGCTACACACGAATTGAATTTTCAATCCGAAAGTATCAATTTTTATTAAAAAGTTCATTTTAAATCAAATAGCTAAATTTTCAACTAAAATAGTTGAAATTTTAACCAAATCAGTTGAATGCTTAACTAAAAAAAAACACACATTTTTTGCAAACGAATTAAATTTCCATTCAAGAATATGAATATTTGACATAAAAGTTAGTTCTGAACCAAGTAAATAAATTTTCTAGAAAACAGTTGAGTTTTTAATCCGCAAATATGAATTATATACAAAAAAAGTTAATTTTCAACCAAGTCAGTTGAATATTTAAAATAAAAAAACGAATTTTCTACAAAAGAATGGAACTTCCAATCAAAAATATGAATTTTTATCAAAAAAGTTAATTTTCAACCAATTAGTAGAATTTTCTATCAAAGCAGTTGAATTTTTTACCAAAATAGTTGAATTTTTAAGCCAAAAAAATGACGTTTCTACAAAACAGTTTAATTTTTTACAAAACAGTCGAATTTTTTACGAAACAGTTGAATTTTTTACAAAACAGTTGAATTTTTAACCTGAAAATATTATTTAATAACAAAAAAGGTCATTTTCAACTAAACAGTTGAGTTTTCAAACAAAATAGTCAAAATTTAAACCAAATCAGTTGATGTTTAACTAAAAAAAAACTAATTTGCTACACAAGAATTGAATTTTCAATCCAAAAAAAATTATTTTTCAGCAAAACAGTTAATTTTTAACCCAAAAATATGAATTATCTACAAAAAAGTTAATTTTTAACTAAATAGTTGAATTTTCAACCAAAATAGTTGAACCTTCCAACAAATCAGTTGAATTTCCGACTAAAAATGCTAGTTTGATAAAAACGAATTGAATTCTCAATAAAAATATATAAATATAAATTTAAAAAAAAAAAGATAATTTTCAAGCAAAAATAGTTCAATTTTTCACCAAACTGTTACATTTTAAAATAAAAATGGCGAACTTTGTACAAAACAGTTGATTTTCAACACGGAAATATGAATAATTAACAAAAAAGTGAATTTTCAACAAACAGATAGATGAAATTTTCAACAAAAATAGTTCAATTTTCATCCAAATTAGTTGAGTTTTCAACTAAATAAGAAAAACGAATTTTCTCCAAACAAAATAAATGGTCAATTCAAAAATATGAATATTCAAAATAAAAAATTCCAACCAAGCAAATAAATTTTCTACCAAATTTTTGAATTTTCAAGCCAACCAAAATGATTTATCTGCAAGTCAGTTGAACCTGCAACCCAAAAATATGAATTTCCAACAAAAGTGTTAATTTTCAACCGAATATGATGGTTAGATCCCTACGAGTCAAGGTTTTCAATAAGGAGATACATTAAAATCAGGAAGATGAATAGAAGTCACTAAAACACACAAAAAATTACATTCCAAGGTTTACGACAATTTTATATTTCTCACCTAAAAAAAGAGTTGCTATTAAACACCCATCGTCATTCGCATAATCCGGAAGAAAAAAATAATTACCACAGAAGTTTGCCATGAGTTTTTACATTACGACGTACATCATTGCATTTTATGTTATGATTTAATTTCACCGGAAGTGAATTCTGCAAATACGTCTCTTTAGTTTAAATCTGTTAAGGTGTTCCAAAAAGTTACTTTTTAACCAAATCGGTTGATATTGAATAAAAACAAAAAAACTAATTTTTTACAAGAGAATTGCATTTTTAAACCGATAATATGAAATTTTAGCTGAAAACACAAATTTTCTATAAAACAGTTAAATTTTTAACAAAAATAGTTGAATTTTTCATCCAAAAAGACAATTATTTTACAAAATAGTTCAATTTTCAACCCGGAAATACGAATGGTAAAAAAACCAGTTAATTTTCAACAAAATAGTTAGATTTTCCACTAAAATGTTAAATTTTTAAATAAAAAAGACGACTTTCCTACAAGACATTTGAATTTACAAACAAAATAGTTGAATTTTCAAACCGAAAATATGAATTGTCAACAACTCAGTTAATTTTTAAAAAAGTAGCTAAATTTTCCGTCAAACTGTTAAATTATTAAATAAAAAAGACGAACTTTCTACAAAACAGTTTAACTTTCAACCCAAAAATATGAATTTCCAACAATAGTTCTTCTTCAATAAAATAGTTGAATTCTTAAGCCGCAAACGAAAATAAAATAAATAAAAGAGACAAATATTCTACAAAACACTTGAATTCTCAACCCGGAAACATAAATTATAAAAAAAGGTAATTTACAATCAAATAGTTCAATTTTTGACTAAATAATCAAACTTTAAACAAAATCGGTTGAATGTTAAAAAAATTGAATTATTAATACGAAAATATGAATAATCAACAAAAAAGTTCATTTTCAACCTAGCAGTTAAATTTTCAACCAAATATTTGTATTTCTAAGCCAAAAAATCGAAATCTCTTCAAAACAGTTGAATTTTCAAACCGAAAATATGAATTGCATACAAAAAAGTTAATTTCCAAACACATAGTTGTATTTTCAAACAAAATAGTTTTATTTTCACCCAAAAATGTGAATTTAAAGAAAAAGTTATTTTTTAACAAAATAATTAAATTTTCCACCAAAATAGTTGAAATTTCACCCAAAATAGTTGAATTTTCAACCATATACGTTAATTTTCAATTGAATCAGTTGAATTTTCAACCAAATCAGTTGAATGTTTGAGTAAAATAAAACTTCTACAAAACAATTGAATTTTCAATCCGAAAATATGAATATTCAACAAAAAAGTTCGTATGCAAACAAGAAGTTAAATTTTTAAGTGAAAAAATGATTTTTGTACTAAAAATTTGAACTTTCCACCCAAAAACATAAATTTTAAACAACAAAACTAATTTTCAATAAAATAGTTAAATCCACCAAACTTTTAAATTTTTTAATAAGAAAAAAACGACCTTTCTACAAAACAGTTGAATTTTCAACCCATAAATACGAATTATCAACAAAAAAAAGTTCGTTTTCAACCAAGCAGTTAAATTTTCAACCTAATAGTTGTATTCCTAAACCAAAAAACAAACGAATTTTGTGCGAAACAGTTGAATTTTCAATTCGAAAATATGATCTACAAAAAAGTTCATTTTCATCCAAATAGTTAAATTTTCCACCAAATGTGTTAATTTTTAATTAAATCAGTTGAATTTTCAACCAAATCAGTTGAATGTTTAACTAAAAAAGAAATATAATTTTATACAAAAGAATTGAATTTTCAATTCGAAAATATAAATATTCAACAAAAAAGTTCATTTTCAACCAAGCAGTTAAATTTTCATGTTAACAAAATGATTTATCTACAAAACAGTTGAACTTTTCACCCAAAAGTATAAATTTTCAAGAAAAAAGTTAATTTTCAACCCAATATAAAATCACATTCCGAGTTTTACGACAAATTCACTTTCTTTACTTAGAGAAAATCTTGCTATTAAAACCCATCACGATTCGCTTAATCCGGAAGAAATTAATTACGACAGAAGCTTACCATGAATGTTTAAATTACGACCTACATGATTGCATATCCTATTATGATTTTATTTCGCCGGAAGTGAATGCAGCAAATTTGTCTCTTCAGTTTAAATATGTCAAGTTATCCATAGTGAATTTATATTTAAATAATAATTTTTTTTCTAATTTCTGCACCTTGAGGAAAATTTGTAGACCGGATCGAAGGCTGGAAAATATTTCGTGTGTAAAAAAAGTCATTTCTTGATTCAGCCTGGAACGAACTCCGATTGTCCTTGGAACGAGAAGATAATTTCAGAGTGCTTCAAGGATACATTTTTGCAATGATCAAAGATTTGCATTTCGATCTCTATCGAATATCATCCGTAATTATTTAGTGACGTTTGAGAAATCGCGCTTCTTGTTTAGAAAAAGTGGAAGCCAATTTCGCATTTTGTATCTTGTAAAAGTTTTCAATCAAAAAGATTGTTAATTTAATACACATAAATATTTACATTGATTTAAATATAAAATAGTGATCAAAAGTATATTTTAAATTTAAATTCGAACTGTTTTAATCTAAAGAGACACGAAAATAATCTATGCCCTTTATTGAATTAAATTTCAAATTTAGTTTCAAATTCGTAAGATTTCAAGTCGAAATACATTACATTTTCAACAAAATAGATGAATTTTTAACTAAATAGTGGAATTTTCAACCAAAAAGATTAAATGTCGACCAAAAAGACAAATTTTCAACAAAATACATATTAGACTTTCAACAAAAAAAGATCAATTTTCAATAAAAAATTAAATACGTAAATATACAGTTTGAAAAATTAATTTTAAATAAAAAAACAACGAATTTTTAACAAACAATATCACATTTTCAACCGAAGAGATGAATTTTCATATACTTTGTACTAAAATGATAAATCTTCAACCAAAAAAATAAATTTTCAACAATGTCAATTTTTGACTAAATGCAGAATTTTAAGCCAAAAAGACCAACTTTCTGCGAAACAGTTGGACATTCAACGCGAAAATATTAATTTTCAACAAAAGAGTTAATTTTCAACCCAACAAAAAAACCAGTTTGCAACAAAAGGGTTCATTATTTAACCAAGTTAGCTGAATGTTAAAAAAAATTTCTGCAAAACAATTGAATTTTCGACTAGAAAACATGAATATTAAAAAAAAAGTTATTTTTCTACTAAATAGCTGAATTTTCTATCAAATTGTCTAATTTTTAAGACAAAAAACGAAATTTCTACAAAACAGTTGAACTTTAACAAGAAAATATGAATTTTCAGCCAAACTGTTTAATTTTTTTATAAAAAAGATGAATTTTCTACCAAACAGTTGACTTTTCAAATCAAAAATATGAATTTCTAAGAAAAAATTGCTTTTCTAATAAAAAAAACGCATTTTCACTAAAATAGTTAAATTTTCAACCAAAAAGGTGATCAATGAAAAAAAAATCTTTCGAAATTCTGAAGTTTCAAGTCAAAAAGACGATCTTTCTACGAAACAGTTGATTTTTCAACCAGATATGTTTTTCAACCAAACATATAATTTTCAACGAAGAAGATTAATTCTCTAAGAACACCAACGAATTCTCAACAAAATATGCATATTTTTAACCAAACAGTTAAATTTTCCACCAAAAAGATTAATTTTCTACCAAAAATGACAAATTTTCTACAAAATACATAAATTCTTAAACAAATATTTGAATTTTCAAACCAAAAAGATTAATATTTAAGAGAAAATGCAATAGTTAAATTTTCATTTAAGAAAAGTAATTTTCAATAAAATAATAGTTTTTCACAAACCAGTAGAACTTTCAAGCCAAAAGGATAATTTTTCTACAAAACAGTTTAACTTTCAACTCAAAAATATGAATTTTCAACAAAAAAGTTAATTTTCAACCAAGTTATTGAATTTTCTACCAAATTGTTAAATTTTTTGATAAAAAAGACGAATTTTCTACAAAACAGTTTAATTTTCTACAAAAAATATGAAAAACAAAATAATTCAATTTTTAACCAAATAATTAAATTTCTAACCAAATGATAAAATTTCTACAAAAAAAAAGATGAATTCTCAGCTTAAAATATAATAGTAGACTTTTCATCTAAAAATAATTAACTTTCAACCAAAAATAGGTCGATTTTCAACAAAATCAGTAGAATGTTTGGACAAAAAAAAATTTCTACAAAAGAATTTAATTTTCAAACCAAAAATATTAATTTTCAGCAAAAAGGTAATTTTCAACAAAATATTTAAATTGCCTACCAAAAATTTGTTAGCCAAATTTTTAAACCAAAAAGAAGAATTTTCTACAATCACCAGTACGTTTTATGAATTTTTTACAAATTTCCTACGACCCGGGAATATGATTTCTCAAAAAAAAAGGATTATTTTCAATCAAAATAGTGGAATTGTGAACCAAATAGTTTAATTTTCATATTTTATTCAAAAAAAGTTCTTGAATTTTTAACAACATAATTTAATTTTCAAAAAAATAATTTAAAAAAATTACCCAAAAACGATGCATTTTTAACCCAAAATATAATTGTAAACTTTGAAACTCAAAAAGATAAGATTTTAACAAAAAGCTTAATTTTCAGTTAAGAAAAATGTATTTTCTACCAAAAAAGATGAATTTTAAATCTAAAAGTGCGATTTTTCTATCCAAAAAGACAAATTTTCAAGACCTTGTAATAAAATCCTTGAATTTTCATCAAAATAATTAAATTAAAAGAAAAAAGAAAAAATTTGATCGGAAATATAATTGTAGACTTTTAAGCCCGAAAAGATAAGTTTTCAACAAAAATGTTAATTTACAACCAAGAAAGATGACTTTTCTAATAAAAAAGATGAATTTTTAATCCAAAAGTAGAAGTATTTATCCAAAATAGTTAAAATTTTGACAAAATAATTAAATTCTTAACAAAATAGTCGATTTTTTAGCCAAATAGTTGCATTTTCAACCACATAGTTGAATGAGAAGAATAGTAGAATTTTCTACCAAAAAATTGAATTTTCAACAAAAAAGTTAAATTTCAATAAAATAATTAAATGTTCTATCAAATAGTAGAAGTTTTAACCAAAAGGGATAATTACTTTTATGCTAAAAATTTAATAGTACATTAATTCAGTTCCCATTTAGAAGAAAAACGAGAAAAAGGGGAAGTTTCCTGAAAACACGGGAAAAACGAAGAATTTAAAAAAAAGGGGAAAAGCGGGGAATAGGAGATTAGTGTGAAGGCTGGTACCTACATAGGAATTTTAAATTGAGCTCAGTTTCCATTTTTATAATAAGTAAAGTAATTTTTAGTCTAGAGTGCGTATTTCAACACAAACAAGAAAGTTGGCAAGCGAGACTGTTTTCAAATTACGTCTTAGAAATGCTGCAAATGCATAATTTTATCTGAAACACCGGTTAAGAATACTAACAGTCTCAGAGAAGTTAATTCCAACAGTGTTTTCCACTCTCAATTGTTTTTCGTTTTTGTAAGTATCGGTTTAGTTTATACTAGTTAATGACTTTCGATGATATCGGATTTTAAATCCAATTAATTACAATTTCAGATTAGAAACAAAAAAAGGATTAAGTATTGAATCAAATATATTTTTAGTATCTAGTCATTTTCCCTGTTGCTTTTTCCTTATAATAGAAAGTAAACGTTGAGAACGTCCTATAAAGTGAATTTTCTTAAATAAAAAGTTCTTCCAGAAATATTAGGATTCTCTTTTTAATGCAATTTTTTTTAATACAAATTAAAAATTAATAAGATTCATACCTGAAAAAATATTTATTAAGTGTTAGAATTCTTCTATCACCAAATCATTTAAAATCAAAATTATATCATTTTTAATTCATGAATCATCAAACAATGTCGTCAGACTTTTTTCAAACTTAGGTTTCTTTTTTCTTGTCTAAAAAATTATAGTTTCTTTCCTTAATTTTCAATCAAATACTAAAATTTTTACCAAAAAAGATGGATTCACAAACAAAAATATTATAGTAAACTTTTCAACCAAAAAGAATGAACTTTCAACAATAGCAGTTAAATGTTTGGCGAAAAAAACGACTTCTCCAGACAAAATTTTAATTTTCAATCTAAAAATATGAATTATTAGCAAAAGGTGATTTTCAACCAAATAGTTGAATTTTCCACCAAATTGTTGAATTTGTAAATAAAAAAGAAAATTTTTCTACAGAACACTTGAATTTTCAACCAAAAAATATGAATTTTTTACCAAAAAAGACAAATTTTCAACAAAATATATTAAGCATAAAGCAAATGTTAAATTTTCTAATCAGAAATATCAATTTTCAAGTAAAAATGAAATAGTTAAATTTTTATTTAAAAGAAATAAATTTCCAATTTAAAAAATAATAATTTTCAACAAATCGGTAACACATTTTAACTAAAATAATTTATCTTTGTGAAAAAATAAATTTTTAACAATTTAGTTGAATCCTCAACCAAAGGAGATGAGTTTCTCAAACAAACAAAAAAACTAATTTTTTACAAAACAATTGAATTTTCAAACTCAGAAATATAAATATTCCACAAAGAAATTAATTAATTTTCAACTAACCAATTGAATTTTCTGCAAAATTGCTAAATTTTCAAGAAAAAAATTTTCAAACAAATACTTGAATGTTTAATGAAAGAAAAATGAGTTTTATTTTCAAGTGTGTCAAATTGCATTAATAATTACCTCGCTATAAGTGAAAAGTTGATAAAAGGTGGAAAATTTAAGGAAAAACACAACTATCTAGCATTACTACAGGATAAGATAGTTATTAAGTTACTTTAAGTGAAAAGTAGACAAAAAGTTGAAAATTTCAGAAAAAAACTACAACTTTTTAACATTATTCAAAAAGAATATTATTAAAAATAATAACAATTCATTAAACAATTATGTCTGTTAACTTGAATAAATTATCACCTCAATCTAATTAAAGAAAGTATCAAAAGTGGAAAATAATTCAAAAAATTGAAACTATCTAAAATTGTTCGAAAAAAATTTTGTAATAAATAATAATAAATGGTTTAAACAATTATTTACGTTAAATTAAACTTATTGCCTCGCTGTACCTAGAAAATTAAAAACAAGTCAAAAAATTTGGAAAAACCGTGACTTTCTAACTCTATTCTAATGAAAAATTGCTATACACAATAATAATTTGTTTAAACAATATTTCAGCATCTGATTATCAATAATTAATTATAAATAATTAATTCCCTTGGTTGAAAATGCAACTGTTTGGTCAAAAATTAATCTGTTTTAGTTGAGGATTCAAGTATTTTGTTAAAAATGCGTTTTTTATGCTACATTCAACTGTTTTTTAATTTTAATTGAAATCCTTTTTTGATGATATTTCAACTAATAAATTTTTTGTTAACAATTCATTTTTATGCCTAAAGGTTTATGACTCTTTTTAAAAATTCATTTCTTTTTGTTAAAAACTTATTTTTGTTTAACTGAATATTTAAGTATTCTGTTGAAAATTCGTCTTTTGTGGTAAAAAATCACTTTTTTGGATTGAAATTCAACTGTTTGGTTAAATATTAATATGCTTTAGTTGAGGATTCAAGTATTTTCTAAAAATTCATTTTTTGTTCGTTACATCCAACTGCTTTTTATTTTCAATTAAAATGTTTTTTTTTTAAATATCCATTATTACATTTTTTAATAAAAATTAATTTTTTATGATCAAAAATCAACTCCTTGGTTGAATAATAAATTGTTCAAAGAATTACGTTTATTAAATTGAATGAATTATTACCTCACTCTAATTAAAAATTGTATCAAAAAAAAAAAATTGCAGAAAAAACTGCAACTTTCTATATCATTTTTCTAAGAGAATTTCGTTATAAATAATAATAAATGGTTAGAACAATTATTTCTGTTGAATTAAAATTATTTTCGTCTCGCTTTAACTGGAAAATTTAAAACAAGTCAAAAAATTAGGAAAAACCGCGACTTTCTAACTCTATTTTAAGAGAAAATTGCTATAAACAATATTAAATTGTTAAAACAATTTATTTAAACATCTAATAGTAATAAAAAGTATTACTCTTTATATTAGAAACAATTTGTGTTAAAAAATCACAAAAAAATCATAATTAGCGCCAAAAACTCGCAAAACCCAATTTTTCATTTATGTGGGTTT